>JAQJVL010002220.1:0-113158 GCA_035578905.1 Stictocephala bisonia
TTACAATCATTTTATTTCGAACACACCACAGCTTCAAAATGTTTAAGTCATGCATTATACATTGCCATATTTCCTCTTCGTTTTCATTATTATATACTAAAACTAAATCATCGGCAAAAGCATAGATTCGACCTTTGAACGGCTTTTCTAGGAGATTATTAATATAAATTAGGAACAAGGTGACTCGGCACCCCTTTTTTAACTATTTCTGGATTACTATAAGAGTCTTTAAATTTAACAATTTGTTCTCTATTTGAAAGGTACGTACTGAACCATCTGTGTGCAACTCCTCTTACTCCTGCATATTCTAATTTTGAAAGTAAAATATTTTGGTCCACCAAAATTATTTATAGACTTAAAAAATGCCTTTTTAAAGTCTATAAATAATGCAGATGCCTTCCTGCCGAAATTGATGTTATTATATAGGCATTCTACGAAAACCGAAAGCGCATCTTCGTTGGATTTGCCTTTAGTGAACCCATACTGATTATCACTAAAAAAATTATTACTGTTCAGAAAACTTAGAAGCCGTTTTTTCATAATTTTCTCTAGTATTTTAGAAATGATAGGTAGAAGGCTAATAGGTCTCAGGTTATCCAGTTTAATGGAGTTATTTTTCTTCACTAAAGGAACTACTACATTCTTTTTAAAATAGGTCGGGAAATGGCCTTTCAGATAGCTTAAGCTTAATGGGTTTCAGATAGCTTAACTCTGCAACCATGCTCTCTTCTGCAGTGATCTAATTCCACTTTGACAGCTCTCCTCAGGGCAGAATAAACACTGTACTCCTCTGTACATGCTTAAATTTCTTATGACCAGGACGTTTCCTCTTGAGTAACCCTATTAAGTAAGGTGAGAACCAGTTAAGACACCTGAAAGCTCTCTTTCACTTCATAGTATATTATTTGTAATTCTAAGTAATTAACTGCATTAACATTAGTGCAGAGAAGAAGATCTTTCCAGTTGAGTAAAGTTAATTATATAGTCCCAAGTAATTGCCAGAAGGAAAATGAAAGAACTCCTTACTGGGAGCATCTTTCAACCAACTCACCCAGATTTCAAGAGGAGAAAGGAACTTATCTTCTTCGACTTTTGCAACAATACCACGATAAGACTCTGTTTACTGGTCATTTGTGAGGATAAGGTCCAAGACGTTCATATCTCTATGGAATTGAGAAAGGTTCAGGTAGTCTATAAATTTTAACAGAGAATTTATCCTGGCTCTGGTAAAAGAACTGCATCC
This sequence comes from Stictocephala bisonia, assembly GCA_035578905.1. Taxonomy (NCBI): domain Eukaryota; kingdom Metazoa; phylum Arthropoda; class Insecta; order Hemiptera; family Membracidae; genus Stictocephala; species Stictocephala bisonia. The sequence goes on from JAQJVL010002220.1 coordinate 1,244, forward strand.
AGCTAGAAAATAGCATTGCTCCCAGTTACAACCATGATAATTAAAATCTCCCAACATTGCGTTGTAGTGCCTTAATAAATCAAGTTTTTCCAACATCACTTTGAGGTAAGTGTCTAGAATGGTAGGATGAACTGAGGGGGTAAAATAATTACAATAAAACTAAAACTCTTGCCTACCAAAAACTAAGGGAACACCAGATCAGGTCCTCTAAATGAGATCAGGTCTTTAAGATAATAAGCTAAAAAATGAAGTTCTTTGGAATAGAAGAGATTGTAACATGGTCGGATAAAAGCAAAGTTTCTAGAAGAGCCGCAATGCTGGAGCTAGTACCAGACAATGACGAAAATATCTCATTAGACTTGGTTGGGAGTAAACGTATATTTTGATATATAACAGTGAAGTCTGTCATTGTGTACCTGTGTTTGACGCTTCCTCCGTTTTCTAAATTGACCCGAATGTGTGATTTTTTAAGCACACCCCAAAATGGGCACAATAAAAGACATCTAGGATAAAATTCGGGTTTATTGACTATAAAAGTCACATACAAATTCAGTTACAGATCACATACAGAGACATGAAAAAGTTATAACAATTAACCATGGTTTTTATCCTGGTCTCAGCAACAGATGATATACATAAGTACTTAACGATGTTATAAACCCACTGTCGGTAATACTAGGCTTAAACCTAGTGCCGGTTAATATGCAAAGCCTTTTCCTTACCAATAGAAAATGAGTCTTTCACAATGCCACTATGCATAATAATCTTGAAGGTTGGACACCTTTTGGGTTTTTCTTCGCAGAGTTGAGTACACAAGATATTCCAAATCCGGAGTAAATAGAAATAAGACTATCGGATCAAAGGTGCGTTTTGTGTAAGGCGATAACATAAAGTATTATTTGACGAGTAAAAGTGATGTAAACTAGCACAATGAAGGCCTGATATATTCAGATCTGTTAATCCATATGTCCACATGATATTCGTATTAGTTTTGTGTGAAGGGATAAACCTACAGTATTTACTTGACATGTGAGAGTGTCTTGTGAACTAGTACATTGTAGCCAAGAGCTTCTCGGAGTTGTTAATCCATATGTCCACATGACATGAATATTCGTTTTGTGTAAAGGAATAAACATACAGTATTTACTTAACATGTGATAGTGACGTGAACTGGTACATTGTAGGCCTGAGCTTCTCGGAGTTGTTAATCCATATGTCTACATGATATGGGTATTCGTTTTGTGTGAAGGGATAAGCCTACAGTATTTATTTGACATGTGAGAGTGACGTGAACTAGTACATTGTAGGATTGAGATTGTTGGAGTTGTTAATCCATATGTCCACATGCCATGGATATAGGTTTTGTGTAAAAGGATAAACCTACAGTATTTACTTGACATGTGAGAATGTCGTAAACTGGTGTATTCTTCGAGTTTGTAATCGACATGACCAAATGACATTGATATTTATTTTGTGTGAAGGGATACACCTGCAGTATTTACTTGACATATGAGAGTGCTGTGACTGGCTCATCACAGGTTTATGATACTCGGTATTATCTTACATTTATATTTTAAGAGATGTTGTAGGAATGGCCATGGCTAAAGTTCTAAGGTGGCTTTCACGTTGCTGGTCAGTGTTAAATTCCCTATGTGACCTATAACAGTTTTCTTAATTAATTAACTCTAGGCTTCTTAGCCCTAACTTAGCCTGGCAGATAAGACGTTCTGTACCTTTGGACTTAATAAATATTATCTGAGGTATCTTGTCCCTATTCAGACATGTCTCCGTACCAATATAAGTGAATGATGTGTATGTGAGGGTCAATACTACATTACATGTATAGGTGGGTGGGAGGGTCACTTTCACTGTGCGTGTATGTATGGGTGGGAAGATTTGTACCACTGAATGTGTATGGTTGTTGGAAGCGTTTCTAACACAGTACGTGTATATGTAGGGGGGGAAGGGTTTCTACCACAGTACGTGTATATGTGGGGGGAGGATCTTTAACACAGTACGTGTATATGTTGGGGGAGGGTCTCTTTTACTGTGCGTATATAAATGGGTCGGAGGATCTGTACCACTTTACGTGTATAGGTGTGTTGGAAGGTCTTCCACTGTGCGTGTATGGATAGGTGGGAGGATCTGTACCACTGTACGTGTAAGGGTGGTTGGGAGGGTATTATCTACAGTACGTGTATAATGTGTGGGGGGGGAGGTCCCTTCCACTGTGCATGTATGTGTGGTTGGGAACGTCTCTACCACAGTACGAGTATATGTAGGGGGAAGGGTCTCTTCCACAGTGTGTTATGTATAGGTGGTTGAGAGGGTCTCTACCAGAGTACGTGTATATGTGGGGGGGAGGGTCTCTTCCACTGTGCGTGTATATTTGGGTAGGTCTCTACCACAGTACGTGTATATGTAAGGGGGGGGGTCTCCTCCACTGTGCGTGGATGGGTGGTTGAGAGGGTCTCTCCCAAAGTACGTGTATATGTATGGAGGAGAGTTTGTACCACAGTACGAGTATATGTGGGGGGAGGTTCACTTCCATTGTGCATGTATAAGTGGGTGGGAGGGTCACTTTCACTGTGCGTGTATGTATGGGTGGGAAGATCTGTACCACTGTACGTGTATGGGTGGTTAGGAGGGTCTCTACCACAGTACGTGTATATGTGGGGGTGAGGGTCTCTACCACAGTACGTGTAGATGTGGGGGGGAGGGTCTCTTCCACCGTGCGTGTATTGTTGGTTGGAAGGATCTCTAACACCGTACTAGTATATGTGGGGGGAGAGTCTCTTTCACTGTGCGTGTATGGGTGTTTGGGAGGGTCCCTTCCACTGTGCATGTATAGATGTTTTGGAGGGTCTCTACCACGCTACGTGTTTGAGTGGTTATTAGGGTTTCTCCCACAGTACGTGTATATGTATGCAGGAGAGAAGATCTGTACTACTGTGCGGGTATGGGTTGTAGGGAGGGTCTCTACTACAGTACGTGTTTATGTATGGAGGAGGGTCTCTACCACAGTATGAGTATATGTGGGGGGAGAGTCTCTCTTACGGTGCATGTACGGGTAGTTGAGAGGGTCTCTACCACAGTACGTGTATATGTGGTGGGGAGGGTCTCTTCCACTGTGTGGGTAAGGGTTGTTGGGAGGGTCTCTACCAAAGTACGTGTGTACGTGGGGGAAGGGTCTTTTCCACTGTCCATGTATGGGTAGTTGTGTGGGTCTCTACCACAGTATGTGTATATATGGGAGGAGGGTCTCTTCCAATGTGTGTTTATTATGGGTAGTTGGAAGGGTCTCTACTACAGTAGGTGTATATGTGGGGAGAGGGTCCCTTCCACTTTGCGTGTATAGGTGGTTTGTATGGTCTTTACCACAGTTCGTGTATGGGTGGTTGGTAGGGCCTCTCTCACAGTACGTGTATATGTGGGGGAGGGTCTCTTCCACTGTGCGTGTATAGGTGGTTTGGCGGGTCTCTACTATAGTACGTGTATGGGTGGTTGGTAGTGTCTCTTCCACAGTACGTGTATATGTATGCAGGAGGGTTCTCTACCACAGTACGAGTATATGTAGGGGGAGGGTCTCTTTCACTGTGCACGTATGGGTGGTTCAGAGGGTCTCTACTCCAGTACGTGTATTCGTGGGGGGAGAGTCTCTTCCAGTGTGCGTGTAAGAGTAGTTAGGAGGGTCTATACAACAGTACGTGTATAAGTTGGGTGGGAGGGGCTCTTCCACTGTGCGGGTATTGGTTGTTGGGAGGGTCTTTACCACAGTACGTGTATATGTGGGGGTTGAAGGGTCTCTTTCACTGTACGTGTACGGGTGGTTGGGTGGGTCTCTACCACAGTACGTGTATATGTGTGTCTCCTCCACTGTGCGTGTATGGGTGGTTGGGTGGGTCTCTACCACAGTTAGTGTTTATGTGGGGGGGAGGGTTCCTTCCACTGTGTGTGTATGGGTGGTTGGGAGGGTCTATACCACAGTACATGTATATTTGGGGGAAGGTCTCCTCCACTGTGCGTGTATGTGTGGTTGGGAACGTCTCTACCACAGTTCTTGTATATGTGGGGGGGAGGGTCCCTTCCACTGTGAGTGTATGGGTGGTTGGGAAAGTCTCTTCCCCAGTACGTTTATATGTGGGGAGCAGGGTCTCTACCACAGTAGTTGTATATGTGGGTGAGGGAAGGGTCCCTTACACCGTGCGTGTGTGGTTGTGCTATTAAGTGGAACCTATAGAGGACAACACATATTAAATTGAAGGGCATTGCATTACAATGATTGCTATCATAAAGACCATTACGATCGTGATTACTTGCTACAGGAAGTAGCATGATTTGCCAAACAATGTGTGGTGGCTGTTTTGTTCACTTATCTTGGACTGTGCATGACATAATTTTATGGTTATGCTAATATTTTACGTATATTATTAGTTAAATATTAATTTGGTATGTAATGTTATATGTAATATTAATTGATCAGCATAATTACTGTATACGCGGTCCAATAAAATAAAACCTATAAAAATATTGTTTGTACTTCAAAGTATTTAAGTTCAAAAACACAAGATAAAACATCAGGAGGCTGGACACATTAATTATTAAACAGCAATAATGACATTCCGTGTCCCAATTAATTAGTAATATATGGATTATATATTTCATAATTGTGTGCATGTAAATCTTGAGAAATATATAAAATTTTCAACCAAATATATATATTACTTTACTTTTGACAAAACTTTCATTTTAATATTACAGAAAAAAATATTAAATACTTTAAAACAAGGTTGTAATTTAAATTTAATATGTGAAAAATATACGTTTATAAATAACATGTAATTCAATGTTAAACATATTACGAGTAATTTGAATCTCATGGTAGTAGGCACCGAACTACATCAAAGATAAAGCAGATCAGAGCACATAAGGCATAACTTCACAGAAGTTTAACTAAACTCAAGAGGCACGTAAAAGCCCTAATGAAATCGTTACTCCCCCACAGTGAATAGTTACTTCAGGCTCGGGGAAAGTTTCCTTATATTTTTGTCCTGTAATAATTTTATTTTTAATATATTTATTGGATAGTACATTTATTCTTCATATTATAGATCATTACAGCAAATATTGTTTTAGTTAATTAAGATAGTATGAAGAAAAAAAACATGCATTATTCTTAATTCTCTCATAAGGGAATGTGATTGTGAAGTCTCTAAAAAAAGAAGCAACGTAAATAATTATAAAGTATCCTACTCCATAATACATCCTAAAATGTTATGCATGTAAGCCATAGGTATACAGGGTGTACAGCTTCGACTGCCACATATTTTAGAGGATTGTTCGTCAGATTAGTAAACGCAAAAAATGCAATATAATATGTGTCCTTTCTCAGTTAGTTTTTTTTTTGTCCGTGTGTCTGTATGTGTTTTTCATAAATATTTGTTTATTTATTTATTCATTCATAAGACGCCGATCGTCAAGATATGGGCGAATATGGATTTCGAATGAGTGTGATGAGTGTAGATGAGCGAATGTAGTCATTGTTACAAACTAAGGCGGACTATTCCTTAGAGAGTGTCATTAATTTATAGCCCAATGACAAATGAACAGCCGGTGATTATCAGCTGATCCTTCTCAAAATGTATTGACTCTGATTGGGATAGAACTGAGAACCTTAGCACATAAAGCTGGGATTGAACCAACTACGCTACCGACCAATTTGAATATCTCAAAAACCAATTGATATACATTCTGCATTTTCGTGTGTAATTTAATCGTAGAAAGATACTCACGGTGTAAACAGGCTGTATGTCATTTATAATATTATCAGTTTCAAAATTCTTAAAATGAAATATTAATGAAACTACTTTTTTTGATCCAGAGAGCTTTGTTATCTGGATGAAAATGCGTTGTCACACAAAGTAGGTTTCCTTTGTTGTTTATGACCTGATCTTTTAAAGTGGTATGTCGTTGAATTTAGCATAATGTTGTCTACAAATAATAGATTTTAACTTTTTTGGGTAAAATGTTTAGTTTTTTTTCTATTGACTTTGTAATTTTTAAACAGCCTCTATTTTTAAACTTATAATCTTATACATACAGCTTTTAACATGAAATATGTCTTTCTACGATCAACTTCCATACCAACATTCAGTATTGTCTGTTGTATATTAAGTAATTTTCGAGATATTCTAATTAAAAAATAAAATACACAAACAGACACAGACAGAAAACGAATCATTAAAGGACATATGTTATATGCGTTTTATGCTTGTGTTGACCCAACGATCAATTGTCTAAAATATGTGACAGTCGAAGCTGTACACCCTGTGTTTATTGTTATTAATACTGCTTAATGAATTGTTGCCTAACTAGTAAGACAGAACTCTTCGGCTTTTCAGTATTCTTACTATATTATAGTCCTCTAACACTATGAGTGTCATTGGCTTAGACACTACTGGTATTGGGAAGTCTGGGTTGTGCATGTTGGATGGTAGTCCGGACGTTGTGTAGGGAGGGTAAGTGAGTATAAGGTTTGTTAAAAAGTTTTTAGTTTGTTGGTACACCTTCTTCTTTGGTTAAGATTTTATGTAAATAAGAGTTCCTTTAATTGCCCTGTTATTTAGATATTAATAAATAGCTCCTACTAAGGCACGGTCAATCATAGTTAGTAGCAATGACTATACTCGTTTCTACACTCATCAGACTCATCCACCCCTCGTAATTACCAATATATCTACAATCGGCGTCTTAGTAATGGAATAATAATAATAATAATAATTTAGTTATATTAAATTTACTTCAAAGTTAAGGAATCTTGTAAGAGTTGTTCAAACAATTATAGTGTGAACTACATTGCCATTTGACAAGTCAAATTATAACTATATCAAAATTATAAAAGTGAATAGAATAAACTACATCACTTTATTATTGTTTACTACAGTTTTGTTTACTAATATGGATTAGTTACTTAAAGGTTCTTGGATTACACGTCTGTCATGTAACCGATGTAAACACTAACTATTGTTGTTGATTATAACAGAAGGCAGGGGCTGTATTATTTAATGATGAGAGATAAGGAAACGTAACCTAAATAATATGCGTGTTACGGAGAATTTCACGTAGGATTATAGCTTTAGTATCTACATTGTACCAGTTGTATTGTATCATGGTAAACAGAAGTGTATTGCTTTGTTCATGAGGGATAACACAACAATGGCTACATGACAATAGGATTTGCGTTTGATATAACCTTCAAGTATCATACGTAGTGCTACGATATTGTATATACAAATTATGTCCTTGAGATTTTTTGATTCTATGAATGAAAAATATATTATAAGTGATAATAACAAATTGAATGAGATAACAAGGTAAAGTCGTAGTAGTACTATAAGCCAGTAACCTGTTATCTTATATATAAAAATATGTAGAAATTAACAATAAAAACTAACAGTAAAACTATTTTTTTCGATTCGTAAAATATAATTAAATAAATAGCATGAGCAATGACATACAACTCAATACTGATTTATTTCCATCCATTATTTTCTAAGACCCTCTACATGAGCACTTATAATTAGATATATTAAAATCAAGGCAAGAATTACATCTCTAACTGTATATACTTGAAAATGATACCTAAAAGTTGTACGCAAAATGTTGGTGGTTCTAAAGCCGTTTGGTTATATACTCAAATAAATTAAAGTTGAGAGTTAATATTGGTCACTTAATATGTTCAAATTATTAAATTTACAATAAAACAAATATATTTAATTTAAGTTTAAAATTAAATATATTGGTTTTATTGTAAATTTAATAATTTAAACATAATTCAAATAAACTTCATTTGTTCGTAGCCCAATTGAATTCTACTGTCGAGAGCACTTGAATTAATTAGTAACGACTTCTCCGAATTAATATATAAATTTACGAGACTTTATTATTGAGCATATTTTGTGAAATATAACTTTAATTAGGTAAAATATTCCATTATATTACTTTCATGCTCAAAATGAAAGTTTTGTAATTAGCTTTTAGTAATATGTTTTCTATAAATTGAAATTATGAAGTAATATAAGCACATATTAAAGTAAATAATTAAAATTAATATATAAAATTGATATTATTGAATATGAAATTAATTATATTACAGCTCAACGTATTTTAGATATTGGTTATGTATGAAATCTCTACGAGGAATGAAGCTAACACTTTTAATAAAGCAAGGAATGGATTTAGGTCAATCCAAATGATTTTATCCATAAATGTAAAATAGTTATAGGATATATATCTGGAACGACAGCAGCACTCTCTTGAGAATGTTACAATAACTCAATATTGTACTAAAAATTATACTTAGTTATTGGGCACAACATTTATATTTTCATAAAGCATTTGCTGGGAAATAGACGTACCACTAAGTTTGTTATTCTCTAAAAGCTCAATTATAATTTTAATTTCAAGACTTGGCAGATTTTCTGACGGTTCAAAAGTTCTAAAATATTCTTCGGTTTTGTGGTGAAATTAAAGGAAATGTTTAACTATTATTAATTAATTGATTTGACCTATGATGACCTATGACCTATGATTTGACCTATGATGCAGTACAGACAAAAAAGTTCAATATTGCAAGCAGGAAAAGGTCGTAGTTAACGGATCATAATAATAATAATAATAATAATAATAATAACCTTTTTTATTGCGTCAGACAAAGTACATTGTATTGCAATAGTCATAAATTTTAATAAATGTTTAATAAATTAAATAGTCTAAAATTTTCCATTCATTCATTCCATCAAAGTCACTTTCAAACATACAATTTTGCATTCAGAGGTCATCCATTCGAATTCTATCCAATTACAGCTCTGGTCTGTGTGTTCACAGGGCCTCCCAGTTGTGTGCCATAAACGCGTCTGTACTATAAAATGCTTCTGCAATCAGAACTTGTTTCAGACGCGTTTTGAATGCCTTGAGCATTGGGGCACTTTTGACCGAATTTGGCAGACTGTTGACAAATTGGGCTCCTGCCTGTGAAGGCAAACGCTCATAAACTACCGTTCTGTGTTTACCAGTTCGGTAGTGGTCTCTGTCTCTAGTTGCATAGGAGTGTATGTCACTACCTCTTATGAGATTGCACTTTGATTTGAAAAAAATGCACGTATTCAAGATGTAGAGACAGGGTAATGTCAACAGTTTTAAGCTTTAGAAAGCTGGTTTGCACGACTCTCTCATGTGCAATTTTGCGATGGTTCGGACTGCCTTTTTTTGAAGAATGAAAATTCTAGAAAAGTATGCGTTTGTGCAACCTCCCCACAAGGCCAATCCATAGGAAAGGTATGGGTAAATTACTCCGTAATAAGCCGTCATCAGTACCTGAGTCGGGCAGTATTCGGGCTAGGTTTTATATAATGTAATATAAGTAAATATCAAGAAACATGGTTTATAATGAACATAAAATAACAGCACATATATTCAGATAGAAATCTCAAAGTCTCCAAGAGTTTATCTTTAAAAGTTTTTTTTCATTTAAGAATAAAATTAACAAAAAAGTAGTAGTTATACTAACAAAATTATATTTAAAAATTTTTTTCGTATTATATTGCAATAATAATTTGCAATATTTAGAAATACTATTTATTATAAATACGGTCATACTATGGAAATAGATTATTTAATTTTAAACACATTTTAAACCTATTATATTGAGACACCACCCATTACTACCTTATTTTAACTCATAGTACTAAGTATAAAATAAGTACTAAACAAGAAGGAAATTTCCCTCAGAAATTCCAAGTCGTAGGGGAGCGGTTTATGGAGTTCAATACGCAGTATATCTCAAGTGGGTTGGGAATAACTGCATTTTATGAAACAATGATACTATATGAGTAAACTAAGTTTTGTTACGAGCTGTACATGTTTTACGAACCTATGGAATTCATTTTATGCAGCAAAATGTATAATACTTTGACATTGTCCTCAATAAATATACCAATATATGTCAATTAGTTACACTGGGAGACTTATTATCTATAGAGACCGACTCGAGCATTTATTACAGAAACTTTATAAATATAAAAATTGAAAAAAGTGGTCGTAAAACGCATTGTATCTAAAATGACACTCACTATTCTATGAATAATTAACAAACAAACACAACGTTTCAATAGGTATAACACACTCCTTCCAACTTCAGGTAAACTTACTAACTTAGCCTACTTCTAAAACAATAATTTTTCTGTCTTACTAAATCAGAAAAGACCTAATACTACAGGCTACTTAATAGAAAATGTAGTATTAAGTATTTTCTCACTTAGTAAGAGGGAGAAAAAAATTGTTTTAGATTAAGGCTAGGTTATTAAATACACCTGAAGACGGTAGGAGTTTGTTATACCTGTCAAAACGTTGTGTTTGTTTCTTAAACACTCAAAGCATTGGACATTTCCAAATATTATCTACATATCATTAACAATCCAATGCTAATAAATAACTTTCAAATACAGATAAATAATTCACCTCAACACTAATTCATCCGAAAAGGTTAAGTATAACATATTTTTAAAATTAGAATAGTTTTTTTAAGTTAATGGGTAAGGTAAAATAATGTATAAATAAAAACATATGAAAAAACATATTCTACACATGTAAAGTTAAATTTCAAATAATTGTATTGCTTCACTAGCACTTGTATAAGCGTAAAATATGAGTTAATAAGCTATTATGCTCACTAATCATGATAGTAATATAAATTATCTATTACCTTCCACTCATTCTATGACACACCACATTTCTAAGGAAGTGTAATTATGTTTCCATGTTTGTCTGACTCTAACGTTGATCGAGCACTCGTATGTGACATTAAGCTGAGTTGATTGTTGTTTAACATTTCTCTAGATATGTAATCATTTTTTAATTTTTCAATTTTGAAACTTTTCAGACCATACAACAAAAATACTAGGGCTATAAAAGTGACTTTATTTGAAAGAACATTTAATTACTAACATGCATACCAAATTTCAGTCTTACCTTGAAAATCCCAGGATTTATCGTAATTTTTTTCGACAGTACAAAATCACATATTTGTCACAATTGAGCGATTATTTCAAGTGTGACAAATATATTTCAACAAACGCGTATTTAAAAGATGTTTAAAACACATCCCACCCGCCCACCCATACAGGATCAGTGGTACTGACCCACCTGCCCACCCAAACAGGCTCAGTGGTACTGACCCACCCACCCACCCATACAGGCTCAATGGTACTGACCCACCCGCCCAACCATACTGGCTCAGTGGTACTGGCCCACCTGCCCACCCATACAGGCTCAGTGGTACTGACCCACCCGCCCAGCCATACAGGCTCAGTGGTACGACCCACCCGCCCACCCATACTGGCTCAGTGGTACGACCCACCCGCCCAACCATACTGGCTCAGTGGTACTGGCCCACCTGCCCACCCATACAGGCTCAGTGGTACTGACCCACCCGCCCACCCATACAGGCTCAGTGGTACGACCCACCCGCCCACCCATACTGGCTCAGTGGTACGACCCACCCGCCCACCCATACAGGCTCAGTGGTACTGACCCACCCGCCCAGCCATACAGGCTCAGTGGTACGACCCACCCGCCCACCCATACTGGCTCAGTGGTACGACCCACCCGCCCAACCATACTGGCTCAGTGGTACTGGCCCACCTGCCCACCCATACAGGCTCAGTGGTACTGACCCACCCGCCCACCCATACAGGCTCAGTGGTACGACCCACCCGCCCACCCATACTGGCTCAGTGGTACGACCCACCCGCCCACCCATACAGGCTCAGTGGTACTGACCCACCCGCCCAACCATACTGGCTCAGTGGTACTGGTAACACCATGCCTGTACGGGTGGGCGGGTGCGTCAATAACACCATGCCTGTACGGGTGGGTGGGTGGGTCAGTAACACAATGCCTGTACGGGTGGGCGGTTTTTGATAAGGTAAGTAATTACCAGGTCAAATTAAATTGCAACCTTCTAAGTTCAGTTAGCGAATAAAATGGAATTTGATTAAAATTAAAATCTTTATAAAAAGAAAACCTTAGGACTGTGAAGTTTTCTCTGCCTCCATCTAAACGAGCTAAAAAAACAATAAACCAATATTTTTAAAATAATATCATTCTTTGTGGTAGTTTTACTATATTATATATAGGGTATTGTTTATGAAATAAAAATGTATTACATATACCCAAAAAGGATATTTGATGCTGATCAATGTAGCATGAAAATATTAAAAGTAATTTGACCATAAGTAAAAGAGTATCTCTGAAGCCACTGGCAATCTCGTAATAGTCTCTGGAGTTCCCCCTCCCCCATCATTCCAGCTGGAGCCTCTCAAACCTCAGTATCCATTACTGAAATTATAAAGTTGATGGCTTAACCATAATTTCATCAGGCATTCACATATTTTCAAGTGTTTATTTTGTATTTACTTAAAGTGTTGAGAAAGGAGTAAATATATGTTTTTATTTGTTGATAGTTAAATTTACTTTTAAAGAAAATTACAGTTACCTTGTATATAATTACATATTTAGAGAGATTTAAACTAAAAATATCGTGTTAATATTTTATGCTTTGTATCATTCTTCAAGCTCGTTTCTACTGGATATATAATTTATTCTTATAAGATGAAACAAACACTCCAGTAAATATTATTTTTAATTTCGTTAGGCCTTTCGGTAACAAAGTTTCCATCCTTACACACACAAACTAAATTAACATTGTTTCCATTTGATTGATTTTAAAAAGAAAAAAAAATGTTATACATTTAAAATATATTTAAATCCATAATTTTACAAAATGTAATTTACTAAAAGAAGTTCAAAATAGAGAACAATTATACGTTTATGAAATCTTATATAAAAATAATCAAATAAATTATTGTTAATAACGAGCCAGTAAAATTTGAAAACTCACCACTATTATTTTAAATTTGTAAATCTTTTTATATATATTTTTATAATTTTCTTATTTAAATTATTTCATATGTTTCATTTTTATTTTATTATGTGTTAAAAAAAATCTAATGTAAACAATTTTAATTTAGTTTGTGTGTCTGAAGATATTACTTTGTTACCGAAAAGCCTAAGAATATAAAATAATTATTTACTGGAGTGTTTGTTTCATCCTATACCATTAAATTTGGTTCTTTATTATTTTGATATTACTACGCGTTTATATCCAAATCCATTACTTAATCTATATATTTAATATTCTTATTTTACTTCAATACAGTTTTTAATTTGACACACACACACACACACACACACACACACACACACACACACACACACACACACACACACACACACACACACACACACACACACACACACACACACACACACACACACACACATATTTCCTGATTGTGAATATTTGTTGACAGATATTTCTAAAGTTTGACCGCTGCCAAAGCAGAAAGACTTAAACTAGGAAGTCTAGGAGTTGCCATGATGATTTGCATAATAATATTAACATCCTGTTGAGCTACACGAGAACTGTCTGAACTGTTTTACTTAACGAAAGGATACTATTGAGGGGTGGAACCACTGAGGGACATGCTGTGTAATGCGGAACTATTAAATTTTAACCAAAATTCAATCATTAATAATTCATAATGAGCTTGGAATATTTCAGAATGATATGATAACCAAACAATATAAAAAAATATATATTAAAAAGCATTAATGTAGTAACGTTCTAAACAATAATAAAAACACAAGGTTTAAAAGGTTGGCTACATCTATTAGGGTTAATATAACAAAATACCACCTAAAAACTAAAATTAAAACTTAGGAGATACTTAGCAGAATAAAACATCATGAATGTACCCGAACGGTATCTTCTACAGTATTATAGAATTCCTCCCTACAAAATACTCGGGCTGGAGTGGAATGCTCCTGGAGTGACTATTGATTTAAGGTGCGGGGTGATGGATTTCTAGTACTTAATTGTCTTGTCAGGCACTTCTGTTAATGTATTACTCATCAGAGTCAAGTATTTACCGATAAAAAACAGATATCTTTTAATTTTTTAAAATTTTTACTTGAATATCGATTTATGTATGAAATTGTTTGTAAAATAAAAAACTATAAGCTATTATTGTTACAAATAAATATACTATATTAAAAGTGTTGAATAAAAAGAAAACTTGTTAAAGAAAACCTGCAACATTTATGACATCATTAATATTTTATAATTCAGGAAAGCAGAAATCATGAACGAAATGTCATTAATGTACCATTTTACATTGTTCATCATTTTTAATGTTTTGTAGTAAATTGTAGCTAAACAGTCTTGTATAGATTCATCAATAACTGTTATTTCAATAATTTGAAATATTTTTCGAATTGTAGGCTTTAAATAATTCTATAAAGATTATACTAGCACCAAACTCACACATGTAAAATATTATCGTGCAACTCTCATTCTTTGATAGTAAAACGTTTTTGTATTTAATTTCCACGTGATTTATTTTCCGCATATAATGAAATAATATTATAAAAACTTTATTTTCTTTGCTTATAAACTTAAAATTCTACATGTTAAATTATAAATAATAAATTTAAACGAGTTTGTGTATATTTATATAAAAAAATACAAATACTAATTTTTAATAATCTTTTAATTATTTAAAACTTTCCAATACTTAAATTGGAAATGATAAGGAAGGATCGTGTCGGCCAATTTCTTACTGTTCACACGGTAAAAACGTCAATAAAAGTAAATCCATTTGCAGCTGCTTAAGCTGTAAGTAAAAGAGCGATAAAAGTATTGAAATACATTTAAAAAAATTTGTCAAAAATGTGTTGACCGTCCGTATGATCGTAGGGACAAGTGTTTTGTTGTAGGAGAAGAGTATTTTGAAGGTATAATGGATTGTAGGATTTTATCTTTGTCCAACAAACATATTTCAACCTATTCCGAGAACTTGTTGAGTATACTACGAATGTGAGCCACCCCACGTCAGTTACCTAGACAAGGACTATAAAAGGCATTATATAATTATATAAGTAAAATTAACTGAAGATCAAAGTTAAATAATATCGGGATTTGTTTTTTTATAAAGCTATTAAACAAACGATTATATACAATCTTGAACGTTACCTAAAAGAAATGTAAATATTTAAATATGTTAATTAGTTACTAATTTCCTAAAATACTCTTCTTAGAAACATGAAATTAGCAAATTGTCAGCTCATGTTAATGTAGAGTGCTCTCTGTGTTTGTTCCACGTAATACCTTAAGGTACGTGTTTTTACTGTATTTTGAGGCTTGAGACGAGGGAGGAGATAATGTTCTCAAGGGAAGAGATATATAGATAGTAATGCATAGTTCATAACCTAATATAATTAGTGTTTATTGGCTTATTATTGTCTAATACTTTTACTCTGTACTGACAGTTCAAGTTCACATGTGAACTTAAATCCTAGAAACAATGCACCACCATATAAATTATATATTTAGAACAAATTAAAATATTATTTTACAAGTTGAACACCATTTATGTTGTAGTTATAATGAAAAATACTATTTATGTATAAAAATAAGATGGTCATTTTACTATATGGCAAAATAATCATTGTAAAGTTACGTAAGGTTAATCATGATGCCTGCTACATACAATTACATTATTCTTAAAAATAAACACTGGAATATTGAAAATAAAATTTAAATGCTATGTGATTGTATTTAAACAAATAAACTGTAATACTTCTACTAGAACTGAGGAAAGTTTTGGATAAAAGAAGCTCCAAATGACAAAGTTGTTCGTCTCTTTTAAAATGAGTTTATCACTCCTAAAGACATTCCTATTAGAGGCTGTGCTATGCTACCCTCCAGCCTTTCTGTAATTTTTTTTGTTCTGCAGTTAATTTTGGAATGTGATTTAAAATCAATATTATTGGAATATTTAATACCTCGACACATATTAGAAAACGAATACATGCAGTTATTATCTACAAAAGCAATGAGAATCACTATGTTAATAAAACTCCAGTCTTACTTTGGAATTGAAGTTGGCTTTCATTAAAACACTTTTGTTTTGATTGGAAAAATTAAAACTGGTTCGAGTAACTGATGTTCGAAAACTGAAAAAGCCTTTACTCATTTATAAATGTACTGATATAGGACCCTAATTGTATTTACTTTATTGGTTTAGTCAACATTATAGCTCATTAAAACGTAATAATAAAAACTAACAACTTATTAGATGATATTTTAAGATTTAAGTTTACAGTAAAGCCACTACCAGTATTATATTTTAGATATTTTCTACGAATATCGGATAGTATTATGTTCTATTGACACACTGGTAAAAGTTTTCTTGATAAACGAAAAAGGTTTTTACAAGACCGAAAATTATTATTATACATCGTTTAAACAAATGAGCAACAATAATATTAAAATTTGAAATCCATAAAATCAATTAAACATTGTTGTTCTTCAATAGCATGGCCTTTACGTTTTGTTTATTTTACTTAAAATTAAGCACCTAAACACACTAATCTACCAAAACTATTTATTTTATTAAACTAATAAGATTGTTCAGAATTATCGAAATTTTAATTAGTACAATCCGTATACTAACTCATAAAATTACGTGTGCAGTTACAATTTACACTATAAAAACAATTATTATTTGTATGATAGTGTTTCACTTTGAGTTATAAAAATGTAGTATTAGTAATATTTGTATTACTCTCTGTCCAGGTTATTTAACTTTATATTTCTGCGTGCATCTGACAGATATTGAAACGGTTAAGTTGAATATTATAAGAAGTAAAAACAAAACACAAATTGTCTACACAAAACTAATATACGTAGTTTGAAATGAATTATCTATCGACAAACGTGGTAAATTTAAAATGTGTAAATAGCCGTTAGCTTCTCGCAGATGTACAGAAAATTTAACATTTGAAAATGGTTTTTGTCTTGTGAAAACAATCACGCAATAAGTGTTGCCAAATAGATCGAGATGAATTGTGATATGATGTTTGAATTATCTGGTGTTTAATACATAATAACGTACACCTTGAATTGGACAACCTTCTCGTTTAATTTATACTGGTTATCTTTAATGAAGTAAGTTATAAACTAGATTGAAACTATATTGAGTTTTAGAACTGTCAATCATCCACTCCAACTATAAATGGAGTCTCTGAAGATATTAATGACAGTTTGGTAAAGGGAAAACAGTATCGAAAACTAGTTAATGATGTTCAGTTATATTTAAGTTTCTCACTATTACTGCGAGGTGAGGATTTATAAATAACTTTTAGATACTCTAGAAAATCCTCAAAGAAAACTAGTTGTTACAATTTGTTTAGATTTTTTCATTGACATACACAATTACAAACTTATTTACTTTGGCATTCAAAGATCATACTAAATTTAACCCAACTTTTCACTATTACCTTGTAGCATTATTATCATTATATCATACATTTTGTACCTATATTTTATCTCCAGAAATAATTACTTACATTAAATTGTTTTAATATTTTTTATTAAAAGTGATTATTGTATGTAATATTTCATTTTCATGAATTGTAAAACATAGTATCTATCATCTGATAAGTCTTACTTATACATTGTAAGTCTTTTTTTAGTTGCTGTTATATTTCATTTTAAATTGAATACATAGTAATAGGTAGTGCGTATAACTATTTTTTATTCATCAATTACTGCATTGAATGACGACTTCCAGAAATAAACAGGCTGCGTTGTGAGGTTTACGCATTACGTTATCTATGCACAAACCGATCGGATTATTCTAGTTGATGTGTGCCGTTATTTTCAGTTCTAAAAATATACTTTTCTCAGGTATCTTATATTATTTTTAGTAATATCAACTTCGGAGCATTCAAAACAGGGGTAGGTTAAATTTACGTTCAGTATACTATGTTTCAGTTTGTACACGTACTGATGTTGTTATTGTAAAATATAAATAATAATAATAGTAAAATAATAGTGCTCCAATGCAGTACAAAAGAATCACTTCAGTTAGCTTGTACTTGGTAAAGGCATAGCAATAACACTGCACGTGTATGGGTAGGCGGGTTGGTTGATACCACTGTACGTGTATGTGTGGGCGGGTTGGTTGATACCACTGTACGTGTATGTGTGGGCGTGTTGGTTGATACCACTGTACGTGTATGGCTGGGCAGGTTGTTTGATACCACTGTACGTGTATGTGTGGGCGGGTTGGTTGATACCACTGTACGTGTATGTGTGGGCGGGTTGGTTGATACCACTGTACGTGTATGTGTGGGTGGGTTGGTTGATACCACTGTACGTGTATGGGTGGGCGGGTTGTTTGATACCACTGTACGTGTATAGGTGGGCGGGTAGGTTAATACCACTGTACGTGTATGTGTGGGCGGGTTGGTTGATACCACTGTACGTGTATGTGTGGGCGGGTTGGTTGATACCACTGTACGTGTATGTGTGGGCGGGTTGGTTGATACCACTTTATGTGTATGTGTGGGCGGGTTGGTTGATACCACTGTACGTGTATGTGTGGTCGGGTTGGTTGATACCACTGTACGTGTATGGGTGGGCGGGTTGTTTGATACCAATGTGAGTGTATGGGTGGGTGGGTTAGTTGATACTACTGTACATGTATGGGTGGGCGGGTAGGTTGATACCACTGTACGTGTATGGGTGGGCGGGTTGTTTAATACCACTGTACGTGTATTCAGTACCACTGTACGTGTATGGGTGAGCGGGTTGGTTAATACCACTGTACGTGTATGGGTGGGTGGGTTGGTTGATACTACTGTACGTGTATGGGTGGGCGGGTTGTTTAATAGCACTGTACGTGTATGGGTGGCCGGGTTGTTTAATACCACTGTACATGTATGGGTGAGCGGGTTGGTTAATACCACTTTACGTGTATGGGTGGGCGGGTTGGTTGATACTACTGTACGTGTATGGGTGGGCGGGTTGTTTAATACCACTGTACGTGTATTCAATACACTGTACTGGATAAGAGTCCTCACATTTATTATTTACAAAAAAATCTTGTTTATTTTTCAAACATTAATAGAACTGGTATAAATTCTCGAATTATTTCCATGAAAATTTGCCATGAATAATTCTCTTAATTGATCACAAATGGATTAGGAATTTCAGATTTACTCTCATTTATAAATGGGATTATATTTAATTTTTAAATATTTTATATTGACAACAGTTTATTTTCAATAATGTAAACATGTTTTATTCTTAACAGTTTAAGAAGTAACCCAAGGAGACAGTTGTAAAAGACCGAAACCCCATTCATCAAACAATAATGGAGCTGGCCAGTATAAATTGCGGACGTGCGGCTGTGAGGCGTGAACTATGGTGGTGGAAATTTACCAGTCAGTTCGGCAACAGTTTATCTGCAGGTACAAAACAATAAATATTAACGGTGAGTTTTACCGTTTATTTAATACACAAATAGATTTCCCATCCAAAGTTAAATTTTGAGTCTCAAAATATCAGCTGATTTTGTGGTCCATTGTCGAGCGCTAGTGTAGTTCCACGTAAATGTAATGCAGTTTAAACCAGCTGAGGTTGCGGGCCACAGTAACTAACCAAATTACTGCCACAAATACTCCTATTTGATGGTTTATCCATTGTAGGTTTATATAATCAAGGGTTGTACGTAGGTAGGATTTTAATTGTGTTCAGATATATGGATTTAGTATTTAAAATATCAATTTCCTTTTCATATCGTGATCCTTAAACATCGTCTAATAGTAATAATTCAAAACAATAGTAGTAATAATCATTTCATTGTTGCTTGACTTTATCATTGCCATTTTCTAAACTAAAATTAAATATTTATAATAAACTTTTCCTTTTATTTTAATAATTTTTATTTCAATAGTTATTTTGTTTTTAATAATAACAATTTAAAATAATGTTTAAAAAATTTCATTTAGTATCAAGCTTTTAATACACACAACTGGTTTTGAAAATATAAATTATTACAAGATATTAAAAGTGATTAATTTTATATAATTTTTGATTCTATTTATAGTAATCTATTAAATTGTTTTTCTGAGGCAAAATTAAACTCATCTAAAGTAAATGAATTCCTATCTAGCACAAAGTGGAATGCAAGAGCTATCTAATAGCATTGCAATATCGAATTCCAGGCTACAAGCACGTGATGGTGTTTAGCTAAGCATAATATTTTATACAGTGGTTGAATATTATGCCACATAAAATGGCGTATACTATAAATAAAACATCCAATGAAACGTAATTGTTTTGAAACATATACAAATTTTATAAAATTTCTGTCATAAAAAATGAATATGTATACATCTATTATAACAACCTAACTTTTGGTAAACATTTTCCTATATAGTCCAGGATTTCAAGGTAAAAGTGGCATGAAACCTTTGAAATCTATGAATATGTATCGATTTGCATGAAACTTTGGAATCACTCAATTTAGCCTCCACTAAAAATCTACTCTATACCAATATCTGCTTATTATTTTTCAGGGGATAAAATTACCCTTTATTTTCAAAATTTGACAAACTGCAAATAAAGCGTATAAAAGATTAAAATAAATATCAAATGAGTTGGATAAAGACAGTTTGCATTCTGTAACATTATAGATAACTTTAAATAATGCGTCAACCTTTAGAAACCACCCCTTAAATATTATAACCACTTTGAAAAAAATAACCAACTCACTTACATCTTCAATTACTAAATTGTTCAATGCAATTTAACTCATTATGATATTTTTTGTCAAGCGTTAAGAAATATTTAATGCTACTTTCCAACCCCTAAAAGTCACCCATTGAAACGTCGCAGCCCCTAGAAACCTTAATCTTTTATGAAGATGCATAGATTTGCATGATAATGTGAAATTAAACTCAAAACATCATGTGCTTTGAAATTCACCCTTTGCCAATTTATGGTTATCATTTTTGGGGGAAAACAACTACAACTTATCGTAAAAATTGAGCCTAGCACAAAATGAAAACAGATCCAATTACGTTGAGTGAATGTGGGTACAGTTTCTACATTATTATTTCTGATTTTCAGTAAATTTTCAACCCTCAAACTACCCCTATTACGACTAAATTAAAAATAATTTCTTGGAATAATTAAATATCACTATACTTAATTTTAATAATCTATTAAAATGTTTGTTACTGTAACTTTTTAAACCATAAATATAGAAAGAATGAAAACGTTATTTTATGAAATTCTCATTCAATTTCCAGCCTATAAAATAAAACAAAAATAAAAAGGTTAAGCAAAAAAAAAAGTGTTTTGCGTACCAGTAGCTTTTACATAAAATTATCAGTTTTTGAATAATTTTAAGGAATATAAAATTGTTCGAGGAATTACGAAATTCCTCTTTTCACTTTTTTTCATGTTTTCCATAACTAAGCAGTATGATCCCGTTAAACTGCTGGAAACGAATTGTTGGTACAAAACTTAAGTAAATTGGTAATAGGTAATTAATGATTGGCTTCATGTAGGGTTATTATAACGGTGGTATTTACGTCACAATAGAACCGACTTTATTTTTGTTATAACTTACATCGGTGCTAATGAGAAGAACATTTACCAGTGATAATTTTGAAAAAAATGTTTTAAGCTCTTTCGAAAATATCTTATAATTGTTTCCTAAGAGTCCTATATTTGTTTTTATAGATTTTTGCATTCGATAAATAAAGTCTACATTCAGCAAGCTATAACTTAGTTAGTATTAGGATTATAGTAATAACAAAAAAAATATCACCTTGTTTTTTAGGAGCTTTGTTCTTTAGAATTTTTATATTAAATTATGTTAAATTAAATGTTCACTTTTGGAGTTATGTTCAAAAAAGCCACTAAGAATGTGTTTTTTGATGAAATATTAAAATGTTTAGTCATCATTTACATAATTTTGAAAAAAATTAAAGAACTCTTTTTACTTTAAATTAATTTTTGTAACAATTTCCCTAGTCATTTTCAACGTAAAGATCCTCACCCCAAGATAGGGTGGTAGCCTCACCACGAGTAAAAACGCATATAAGCATAGGGTAGATTTTGATCTTTGAGCTTATTCGTAGTATTCCCTCACATTTTAAAGGAAATATATTCATATTTAACAAACTCTGAGAAGAAAACCTTCTTATCCTGCTTTAAAATGATTTGATGCCGTTCTTGGACCCATATATATTTAAAGTTTTATATATATATATATATATATATATATATATATATATATATAAAGTTATAAGTTATATATAACGTGTAAAATATATATATTTAAATTTATATTTTACACGTGATATGTTTTTATTTAAAAAATGGCATTGATAGTAAACCAGCATTTGATTTTCATCCCTAAATGGCCATACCATTTACCGTTATACTTCTTGAACAACCCCTACTCATATTCATTTAAAATTACGATTTCTTTAGTGAAGCTTGTATGACCTGCAAGTTTTACTGAATTATTAAAAATCTCTTATCATAGAAAAGAGCTAATTTTGAGACGGTTCAGACCCCATTTTGCTAATTTAAATATGTGGTTTAACTATACCAACAGGACAGCTGTTTCGACTAAATAAAGTATAATTAATATTTGAAATAATAACACTATTTCTTTAAACGTAATAAATTTACTAACTACATATAATTTAGTTCAATAAATGTACATATGTAATATTAGGGGCTGAAAAGCATATTGATAGAAGAGTATTTTTACTCATATGATAAAAAACGTTACTATATATAATTTATGTGATAAATTGTAAAAAACCCTGTATTATTTTAGTTAGTTTGCTAGTTACGTTTGAAAATGGATTTTTTTAAATTTTGTTTTAAGTTTTCATGATGCAGCATAGTTAATAAAAGAGTTTAAATTTATCATAATTAATACACTCCTAACTAATCATGATGTTTTATGTTTAATTACAGCTTACTGAGGTTAATTGAGGATTATTAATTAAACTTAAACAAATAATGACTATTTAATCAGTGTCGGTCAAAATAAATATTTTTTATTAAAATGTGTAATAAGTAACAGCTTTATGTATCGTAATTTTTTTTATATTTAAGAATATTATTAGTGAAACCTTTTTTACAAACTATAGACCTACAGGGTGTAACTTAAAATTTGTCATGGCAATATATTTTCAGATTCTAAACCAAATTTATAGCAAAGAAATAAGTATAAAGTTTATCGAATTTCACTCATTTTAGTGGCTATCTGTCTATTTGTAAAACAAATATATATATATGTACTAACTAAGAAACGTTTTCACTGATTGACCTAAAAGTGTTCATAGTTCTTTAAATTAACGCTAACAAACGGATTAAAAATAACCATTGGCTTATCTTTGGTCATTTAAAATTTTAAAATCACAGGTTGTTTAACATTTTAAAAGCAAATTATCTTGTAAACTATTCATAATCTTACACAAGTCAGTAGTTTTTTTAATTAAAAAAAATCTATTGATACCCTAATTTTTATTGTATTCCTAACGTATTGGAGAGTTGTAAATATATACACGTACATATACGTTTTTACAACACTCAGAGTGCTGTTTTTACAACACTCAGAATCCTGTAAAAACATATCTTTTACCAACACTACAATACTAATAGGAATACAATAACAATTAAGGTACAAATATATTTGTGATAAAATTCAACAAATATTATTGTCCTAGTGTAATATTGATGAACTTAACAGTTTGCAAGATATTTTGCTTTCAAAACATTAAACGATTGCCATTTTTAAATGGGTAAATATAACTGATACGCTATTTCATATCGTGTATTAGCACGTGTAAAGAAGCCTGCAAACTTGACCAAGTATAGAAACCATACTTGACTTATTTATTTTCTTGCTAAAAAATCCAAACAAAGAGACACTAAACGGAGAGAAGTTCGATAAAACTGTCTTATTTTTCTGCCCTATATATGTGTAGAATTTGAAAATAAATAACCGGGACTGCTTTTTAGTAACACCCTGAATTATTCATCAATACATTACAATAGCCTAATGTTTGTCTATAGTAAGCAGTACTCTTTATTCCTATTAGTTCAGATAGTTTTACTAGTGTGAATGTTTACAGGTTATAAAATATTTTCCACAGTTTAATAGTCGATATCGAACTCAAATGGTATTGGACGTTCGGTTCTTTTATATTATAATGGAGTAAACTGCTCCCTTGAGAAATACGAAGTTCTTGACAAAACAGTTTCAGATAGAAGAATCCTTTTTTCTAAACTGTCAAAATCCTACACCTCTGTTTTACTCTACTACACTTGTTATCGTCATAGAAAAGAAAGGGCATTGAACTAAAAAAAGGAAATAAATACCTTTCCAATAAATATTTGATGTTTAAGGAGCATATATAACTATTGAGAGCTTATTTTCAATAATTGTATAAGCAAATAGAAATTCAAATATTTAACTAAATTCACAGAAATATTTTTAAACCTACTATCAACAAACAATAAATTATTATTTATTAATCAATAACTCTATGTCAATAAACGACTGAACGTCTTAAATTTAACAAAACCACTATTAGTTATTTTGGAAGTTTTTGCTTAATGAAAGGGAGAAAGTTAGTAATAAATTTATTATTGTTTATGATATGTAAAAATGTATCCATGATTGTGCTTGAGATGAGATAAATATAATTATTTTTGTTGAATATTATATGTGTTCATAGATAATCAGTGTTAGGAAATCAGTTATATGTATGGATAATCATATCTGTTGTATGATTATAATACATTAAATGATACAGAGATAATTGTTAACAATAATTTGGTTAATTAAATTAAAATTAGTTAACATTAAATACATTAAATTGGTCGGTAGCGTAGTTGATTCAATCCCAGCTTCATGTGCTAAAGGTTCTTAGTTCGATCTCAATCAAAGTCATAATACATTTTGAGAAGGATCAGCTAATAACCACCGGCTGTTCATTTGTCATTGGGCTATTTATTAATGACACTTTCTAAGGAATAGTCGGCCTTAGTTTGTAACAATGACTACATTCGCTCATCTACACTCATCACACTTATTTGAAATCCATATTCGCCCATATCTTGACGATCGGCGTCTTATGAATAAATAAAAAGAAATAAAATAAATAAAAAGATAAAATAAATCGTTTAGGAAAACAAATATATATCGTTTTTTATAATATTTGGACAACAAAAATATATTTTCTTAAATCATGTTTGAATTATTTATAAAAAGAGTATCTTAAGGAGGAATAACTGTTTATTTTACATTCTATTTCGTCTAAATATATCTTTTTTTAAGTTAAAATGTTGTACATTTGAATTTTTCTTAATACAACTAGTTTTACGTTGAACTTAAATATTTTTTAAATTCTCATTCCATTAGCCAATTTTCCCAATTCATGGAGAGTGCCTTGGTAACTATTTAACAGCCTAATTATCACAATAAATCGTATACTTAAAACGCTTGGCACTGTGGAAATTCATCAAACCCAAATGTAATTAACACAGCATCACGACTGTTCATTACAGGTTTAGGCATTTTTAACTTTTATATAAACTTCAATATCTATGTTTTTTAATCTAAATTAATATGAGTATATTCAACTCATATTCAACGGCCTTCACTTTCAAATATTTATATTGAATAATATATCTCCCAAATATCGCTTCGAGTTTTAAAATCTTCGTTTAAAAACATTATTAATACAGTACAAGTAAACGTCACACAACACAAATTTATTACAATATAAAAAAACACAAAATTATTAATTATGCGTAATTGTAGTGGTTCAATCATTGTAGTTAAAGCAAAGACGTAAATTTAAAAAATAAGTTTATGTTATCATATTCAAGAATCAAATAATTTAAATAAAGTAATAATACAACGAAGCAAAGTAATAAATATAATTGTAAAGCCTATAGTTTGTATTGGAAATAATTGTCTATTGGCATGTAAGTTAACACTTACATCAACATATAGAAAGTAGTACACATAATGCAACTCCTACCACGTAACTTAATATTATAAGCCTGTCATTAGGAATATTCAGAGGGTAGATTGGTTTTCAGAATGGGCCACTTAAAGAGACCCCATTTTGACCATGCAATCTCTCCAGGGTCTGAGTGGAAGGTCACTCCATTATAATCTGTCGTACTCCAATCATCTACCACAAAGCTGTTGCCGGACAATGGCAGGGAAGACGGGCTGTAGAAATGGACTTCATCCCGAATTTGTTCTTACAGGTTCTTTCGCAAAATCACTTTCTATATACCTTACATATTCCACTATACGCGTTAGTTTATATATATTTTATTACGAAAACTAACGCGTATCTATAATTCTGCCATGAATTGGCTTAGTGTTCGTAAAATACTGGTTATGTTAGGTCCTCTACATATGAATATACATGTGAAGTTGAGAATATTTATTTCTGTAAAGGAAGAATATGAACGAATTAACTGTAATTGTTTTGACAATATTAATAATGGTATTAGTTAATTTTGTTTGAAATTATTACTAACACGCATTTTGCCAGCCAGATAAATTCTTTTTTTTCTTTCTTTTAAATTCTCTTGTCATGATGAGTGAAAAATCTGCAATAAAAAGTAATATATTTTTTAATACAAAATACTTAGTACCCTTAAACCTATGCCGTAAGATTAAATTCTGTTACAAGAACTCTAAAGATTCTACCTCTTGGAAATAGAATTCATTGTTGTGAAGCTAGGGTATTAAGAAACAATTAACTTAAAAAATTCCACAGTGCATCACATTTATAAGAATTTCTTATTTATTTTGGTTCACTAAACATAATAAGTGTTGAGACTGTGGATTTTAATTTAAATTTTGCAAGAATAGATTGTATGTTGCATTACCAATGTTATATTTAGAACGTGCGCACTTGTTTGTTGGTTGATTGTAGAGCCCCGAAGTTCATGTTTTCAGTTTGTATACCATAAGTTAATTAAAGTGGTTGTGGTGGTACAGTGAACAAGTAGCAGGCCCATAAATGTACTTAATATGCTAGTAAATTGACCAATAAGTTGGATCTACATTTGTTTTGTGTAAGAATAACGAGTAAAGCGTTACATACTACATTTTAGGCAAGTTGTGAAGATCACAAGACAAACAACCGTAAGTAATTTCGGGGATAGCTTGAGTGTATGTCATTGCCATTTTCACCACCTCAATCGGGATTTTTTACTGACTGCAAACTTACTGAAATATAGATTTTCTAACTGTTTTCAGTAGGATTACATACATTAAATTGAATGATTAAATACATTCAAATCAGTAGGATTAAATTCACCGATTAAATACATTAATACGTTTATTTACACATATTTTCCAAACATTGGCCAAGTGTAAATGTTTGGCAAATTTTGTTAACAATTCCGGAAGCGTTATAAATATTTGTTGTTCCCTTTTAGCAGTAAAAATGTACTAAAATTTTTTTAGTAATAATCTTTACATTTAAATACACCCGTTATGATCTCCTCTTTCTACAGTAGTTCGTAAATACGGCTTGTGTCATACTTGTCCTTCCTTGGAAACTTAATTTTAATTCAATAGTAAAATCCTAAGATTTTTTAAGGAAATTCAACTTAAGTTGTAAAATAAATGTAAGCAAATTTTTAAAGCATCAAGTTAAATAACTTATTTTGAGCCACTTTCGAACAACTGCTTGGTATATAACTAAAAAATAATCAAAATATAATTTAAATTTATTTTCATTAAACATAATAATTAATCTGATATCAAATTTACAATATTCAGAATTTCAAATATAAAACTTTATACAAGAGGCTTTGTTAGTTAATAGCTTTGTTAAGTCATTACAGTGTTAATGTGCTAACTTGGGTAATTTAAGGCTTGAGATCTAAGGCTCTCGTGAACAGTCTTAAATATATCTATAAATATTCCAAAGTAAGTAAAAGTCTAGGTATAAAGTGTTAAACTTGTTCTGTTTCCTTACCTATAGTATTTAATAGGCATGTCTAATATACCTTATTGCCTGGCAGGTTGTTAGAAAACTATTTAGTTACGAGGAAGAGTAGGCTCTTTATTCACACATTTGTAATATTTCAATCTACGTAAAAAAGGTAGCATTGACATATGTCCTCAGAATTAAAATTAAATCTGACATTAAAACGAAAAGAATCTTAAGTTTATAAGGATCATCTTAAAAGTAAATACATAAGACAATTGTCATGAAATTACTTATCACAATTGTTTAAATCCAAAAGATTTTGGTCCTTTATTGGCAAAAATATTCGTTACAAAGAAATAAGCCTTCTTACAAAGGGTGTAAATATTTTACTATCAAAGTGCTGCAAAGATATACAATAAATGTCCTATATGTTTGTAACAAAACTGGTATAAATATTTGGCCCGAGTCTTTATAAATTATATTATTAAATATTTGAAAGAAAAATAAAAACAATGTTTAAGGCATTATTAAAAAACTCAAATTAGACCCAATTGACCATTTTTCACTCTATCTGTCTGGAAAAGCATTACTGTTCTTTTTAGCGACCCCAAACTCCCCCCAAGTGGAATGCATCATTACAGCGTATTATCCCTCACTGAAGTTTCATCAAAGGAATCGATAAAAAAGAAGTTCTGCAGAAAGGACCCTATTATTACTTTAACTTGGTGTATTGACACTTAATGCTTATGTTATTTTTACACTGATGGCTAAGCAAAAACTAACAATGACATGACACTCGAACAGCATATAATCATTGCATTTATATTTCATGGATACAGGATTTAAATTACGAAATTTTTATCAACAATATTTTTATTTCCTTATGAAACAACCACTATAAACACATTTATTAAAATAGTTTATGGTGTATACTTGAGAAGTAAATACGTGACAGACTAAGGCAAAACAATCTCAGTGGCATGCAATCAGACATGATTGGTTACATGACCGACCTCCCATATTTTGCGTGTTATAGCACCTATTCTTGTGAAGTAATCACGTGACTGAAGATCCCAATGGAACTTTTGTGAGTGGTGCACAATCAGTCAAGATTGGTTTAGTGATTTTGATATTACTACAGGTATTCTATATACTTTATGTATACAAAGTGAGAGTTATGTCTTGGCACACCTAGATATTATTGAAACGGCCTGAGATATCAATGTGATTCCTTAAACATACCTTTTATAGCATAGTTTTTCAATTGTTCAAGCTGTTGAACATTCTGCCCCTAAATAAATAAAGAGGGTAAAGGGGGGAAACTACAAATGTTCAATTCTAAACCTCCACCATGTAACCCCTTACTTTAAGGTTAAAAAAGGAAATCCAAAGATACAAACTAGAGGTCTATTCGTTTAATTTAATAGAGTAAAAGATTATTTTACATTAATAAAATCATGTATGTGAGTTTTATGTTCTAGCACTCCTGGATATTACTTAAACAGCCTGAGATATAAATGTTGTGTAAAGGAGACACCTAAAAAATTTCATAGGAAACACCTATCATGTGATACCTCATTTTAAAGGGATTAAAAAAGAAACTAAATCATGCATATCATCTAATGATTTTTCTTCGTCAACTACAGGAGCCCTTCCTGGATTGGGCATATCTCTTTCAGAATGTGTACATTAAACCATTGAATAATTCTTGTCCTCCTTATGGGATTGATTTGGTCCGGAAATTCCTCTTTGAATAAAAGTGCTAATTCACTGTAAAATCTTATACGGTCCCCAGAATCTCTCATCATTGACAACAAAATTATTTTAAATTCAGAACATTCAATAAATAAAATATAACGAATAAAACTATTAGTCAAAAAAGTAAACTTGAACTAAAATTGTAAACTTGTAAAAATAAAACTTGTTAGATTGTAAAATTGTAAAAGTAAGCTTGAATTAAAATTGTTAACAACCTAAGCTATGAACTGATAAATGCAAGTGAGTATTACACAAAAGAAATTCAAAAGTAGATTGTTGAAAATGGTAACATAATAACAAGTAAAATGTCAAAGCATGTTAACTCATGTAACGAAAAACAGGTGAAATAAATAAATGATTTTATTAATGTAAATTAATATTTTACTCTTTTAAATTAAACTTTGATACCTGTATCACTGATTCTATTTATGTTAGCTGATTTCTTCCTAAAATTACGCAGGGGGATACTCTATAACTATGTGATCAAATATTTGGATGGACTCACCATAACCACATTGTGTCAATCCCTGTTTTTATTTCCTAATTTTTAATTACATTTACTCACGACGGTTCAACGCGATTCAATAGTGTCCATTTCCTACGAGGGATTATCATCCCACCTACGGGTATCAACTGATCGTTAATAAGCTACTTATTTCACTCATAAAACCTTTCCCAAGCTATGGTCCAGTTAGTATTGGGTGAACAATTCGATCCGCCTAACTTGAAATCAGTAGGTGAAGGTGGGTTTCGAGATTTTAGCTGAATATTATGTGAATAGTATGTGTGATATTTAGCCATATGGGATCATTATATTCAGCAGCTGAATAAACCAGTGACAAAGTAGTTGTACGTTGGCTCCTTAAGGTGTTCCAACAATATGATGATACATTTGCCTTGGTTTTAATTTTGGCTGCCGTGTTTTTAAAGATGGATTTTAAAGGTCAACAATCGATCATACGTTGCTCCCAGGCCCGTTGGATATTCATTGTAGCGTGGCTTTATACCATTTAGAAAGAATCCTAATGTTCGAATAGATAGTCGGTTACCTAGGTAGAAGTATACACGGGTTTTTATGAGTTGGGATTTAGCTTCCAGGTTTCTGGGGGGTGATATGTTCACTTCCACAGCAAATCTTTAAAGCTGTACGTATCCCCTGGGTAGTTCTAATCGAGCAACAATCCTGGTTGCTGGACCACTACGTATTTTTAATCTGTTAGCATGGTGACCAAACATTAGCCAGCAATTAAAATAATTAATAATAAAGACGTATACTAATTTCTGCAGCAATAATAACAATAATATTAGAGATTGTTCATAGATAATAGGGCCAATACTAGTTATAAACTAGTTTAAAACTAAATATAAAATAAATATATACAAGAATGTAACATCATGTAAGTGCCTGTTGGCCATCTTCTACATTATTATCAAATTCCTCTCTCTAAAATACTCGGAATGGAGTGGAATGCTCCTGGAGCGACTATTGATTGAAGGCGCGGAGTGATGGATTCCTAGTACTTAATTGTCTTGTCAGGCACTTCCATTTATATATTACCCCTCAGAGTAAAGTATTTAGCAGTAATAAAATGTTATATTTTGATTCATTTAGTTTATAATTTGAGTATTTATATCTATTAGATGGATTAAAATTTGTTATAAGACAATATTATAAATAAAATTACAAACCTACGTTTATATTTATGTTTTGTTTGTGCAATCAAATTAGATATTAAAATTATTCAATAATGTAACTAGGCACACAATGTTTTTTATTGTGATTTTATTTTATTAACTAATATAGGTTATATAAATGTATTCATTTTGATGAATCATATTCTTATGTAACTTACCTGCTATGAAAATGAGTAAAAATGCTATTATCTATAAATTTTGTAAAAAAATTAAGTAACTATTATATTTAATACAGTATATAAAATAATGTAAAAAAATAGTCGTGAAATTAATTGCTCTTTAAGAAAATTATATGGAAGAAGTGTTATTTAAGATTGGTTTAGTAAGTATAGTTTTATGTCTCTGTTACTAATTCTACAACTATTTTGCTACATTTGATTGCTGTTCAACAGTTTTTGTTTGACAATAGTCTTATACGACTAATTCAATGTAAGAGAAACGTAACATCTTCATTACACATCGATGTGCATCCCCTTCTACTCTACGTAATAATCTCTAGAGCGTGTATGTTTGAGCCACCCCAGGACAATTAACAAGACAAAGATTATAAAAGCCATGATATAATTAATATAAGTACAATTAGTTAAATGTATATGTCTAGTCTAAAGTAAAATATGATGAGTAAATTTTTTTACTAAGACGTTAGTTAATAAGTTTGGATGATTGTACAATGCCTACAATTTAATTGTAAACGAAATACTAAATTTAATATTTAAAAAAATTAGAAAATGTTAGCTCATATGAAATACAGAGTGCTCTTTCATGTTTGTTCAATGTAATACCTTAAGGGTATGTTGTTGTGCAGTAGTTGTGATGCTGAAGTTGTGTGTTGTTCTCAAGTGAGAGTGATACAGTTAGTAATACATCCTTTCCACCCGAACATATTTACAGTTTTGAGGCTTACGTTTGACTAATAAATTTGCATTTTATATATTGTTGAAGTGCACATGTGGACATATATACTTAAAACAACGCACTAACATATTTTATATATATTAACAACCAATTTAAGTAGTATTTTACAAACTAAACACAAACAATATTGATACTAAAAGATATATTGTTCATAAATATAAAAGAGGTTAGCGATTTTACTATATAAGAAAATCATTACATTATTTATTAGGTTATTTTAGTAAGTATGTCTAGTGACACATACATTATAATAAAATGATAAATGTCGAAAAAGTGTTTATAAATTAAAAAAGCCACGGGATAGTATTTTAACCTTAGACGTAATAGCAACTTTTACCAGAACAGGAAAAAGTGTTGTATAAAAGAAGCTCTGGATGAAAAAGTTGTTCACCTCACTTAAATTTGAGTTTATCGCTCCTAAAGACGTTTAAATTAGAGGATGAGCTTGCTACCTTCTACCCTTTATGCAATCTTTTCCCCAGTGGTTGTGAATTGTTGAATGCCTTGGTACTTAATTAGAAATATATATAAGCAGTTCAAGAAGTACTATCTGTAAATAAAATTAGAAATAATGTTAATAAAACGATACGAACAGTTTCATTAAAAATAAATAACCTATAACCACATGCCAGTTTAAAATTTCTTTTTAGCTACTTGGAACAATCGTGACTTTCTTGCACGATAATTGAAGTTGAATTTGCTTTTGTTTTTATTCGAAAATTTTAAAATAATTCCAACGACTTTTATATAAGAACGTAGATAAGAGTTTTCACTTAAAATGTCCTTGTACAGTTTCATTATAATATTTACTATTTCATTTTAATCAAAACACTATCAGGGTAAGTCGTATAAATCAAACATAACAATTTATTATAAGATATATTTTAAATATATTTAACAGATAAACCACTTGAGTAATATTTTTAAAGATAGTAAAAGTCTTATTAAAACATACTACTAATAATTTCCTTTACAAATGATCATATTTACACTATTTATAAATTTGTAATAAATTATTCTTATACTTAATTTGTAAGATTATAATAATAATACTATTAGTAAACAACTACCTATGACATCAATTATTAAATGTAAAAAGTAGAATATGCTTTATTGTTTTTAATTAATGAATTTCAAACTGATCATATAAACAGGTTAAAAAATATTAATTTAATAAAACCCTTGTTCTTTTGAATTGGAATGTAAAATTATATTGTTTTACTCTAGGTTTTAAAAATAAAAAATTAATAATTTTTATATTCTGCTATTTACATTTATGTTAAGTTGACATTTCAGAGTACCTTTGACACATCTTCTTGCAATATTAGTAAAACAGATGATAGTAAATAGCTTAGTATGATGGACACTATTATACATTATAGTGATAATATTATGGATTTGTCAAGTACTTGGTTCCTATGTGTATTTCATGAAAATTATTTGTATTGTAAAATGGAATATCATAATTAGATATATATACAACTAAAAAGGCTTGCAAGATAAAAAGGATTATTATCTAATCAAATAAAATATTATATAGCTTCTTAGACAAAATATATATATATATATACAGCTTCTTAGACAACCGAGTTCTCAATTAATTGAACAAAACCACTGACTATTTACTAGGCTCCGGACGGAATTGATATTGTTGGCTTTACGTTTCTTTCACAGAGCAATATAACAGAGCAATATATATAATGTACTACATGAGAATCAAACGTGTTTACTGGTTTCACATATATCGTATGGTCTTAATAGGCTAGCCATTAAATGAGTAAAAGATTTGAAAAATTAAACAGACAATAAAAATATTAAAACAAAAGTATCTACAGTACAAAGTACTGCTATCTGAGTGTTTAAATATTTATCTCCAGCACAGAGCTAAAT
Source organism: Stictocephala bisonia (assembly GCA_035578905.1). Lineage (NCBI taxonomy): Eukaryota > Metazoa > Arthropoda > Insecta > Hemiptera > Membracidae > Stictocephala > Stictocephala bisonia. The sequence goes on from JAQJVL010002220.1 coordinate 35,477, forward strand.
CAAAGTTTCTTAATCATTCAACACCTGATTTTCCGATCCAATGAAGACTGTCTAAATCCTTGCTGAATATAAGGCGACGGGCACTCATTAACTAAGGGATCCATAGTTGGAACTTTGACCCCACAATCACATGACTGATAATTTGCTATTTCCCATTTAAATTTCCAGTATTTGTATCTTACCACACCCATGCAAAAGCGACTCTATATAATACATTCCTTACGGGGAAGGGTCATTACAACGATGATGATCCCCTCTGTTCTTTTGTGAATCCCTCTGGTCTGAAGAAGGTGAGCGTGGTCCACCGAAATTGATCACCATAATATTTGTGCATTTTTTTTATATTGTAATACATTTTGTGTTGTGTGACTTTTTACTTGTATTGTAATGTACTAACACGTATTATGCCAATTGAAAAAAACATTTGGTTAAGTTTATGTAAGTATAAAAATATTTACTGGATATATTTATTTTATATCCCAAATATATAAAGTATATTTTTTACACTCATAGCACACTAAATTTTCATGATATGTTAAGAAAGGAAATAATGATTGTATGTTAATTTACAATCAATTGATACCTATCCATTCTTGAAGGCGTTTTAATTGGAAGTAATTATGATTTGATGGTATGGAAGGACACACATTTTCCAGTGCTATTCATTTTTATCTTATAAAGCCTTTAAGATAAAACGTTTCGTCTTTTTGCACTGCACTATCTACTGTGTGTGTATGTAAGGGAATTAATTAATTTCTCATAACATTATTTAAAAGTCTTTGGTTGTTAAAACTTCATATTGGAAATAATATATATTTACATAAGTTAAGCAACAGTTTAGCAATTCATCTCATCAATGATCTATGTTATATAATGAGAAAATTTATTCGAAACAAAGTAAATCTATTATATTTCGACCAGTTTTTAAACATACCAGAGAGACGTTTGTAAAATAATGTAACCGCATACAATAAACAATAATGTAGCTGACCAGTATATATTGTGAACGTGCTGCTGTGAAGCGTGGACTCAGGTGGTGGGATTTTACCAGTCAGTTTTGGCATCGGTTTATCGACAATGAATAAAGAATAAATCTTAACGTGGATTTGTACTTAGGTAGGATTTTCATTGTGTTCATATTTATGGATTTAATGTCAATTAATCAATTGAGTTTTTTATATTATCACATTTTATAATTTAATATTAATATTGTACAGATTTTCAATAATCAGGTTCCTAATGAAATAATTATTAATTAAATTGCTTGACTAGATAATTAATAGTGCTTAACATAAAAATATTATAAGCATGATTTTGTGGTTGTCTTTGTTTTACTAATTTGTTTGAAGAATTGCATTACAAGATTTGTTTTGTTTTAAGTGATAAAACAATAAAATGATTTAGTAGTAAGCTTTTAAGAAACACGAATTATTTTTAAAATGGCCATGATTATACAATATTAGCAGTGTTTAATTTAAAATAATTTTTGATTCAATGTATTGTAACCTATTACACTATTGATTTTCCTAGGCAATATTAAACTCATACAAAGCGAATTAATTCATATCTAGCACGCATGGGAATGCAAGATCTAATAGTATTGCAATATCGAATTCCAGGCTACGGGATTAAATATATCATACAAAATTATAAATCAGTTAATAACTTTATTTGAAATTAAGTAACTAAGAAATATATACTTCTTACTGTTACTAAGAAAAATATTTCTGTGATTTCCCGTATCGTTAAAATACATATAATTTTTATTTAAATTGGTTCAAAATAAAAATGACGAGTTGGGAGTGACTCGTCAGTTTTATAAAACTCATGAACGGTTTTTATAACGACACATTTGTCGAAATCGTCTACTTCTGCCGCTGTTGTTTTTTTCTCTTCTATTTTTTGGGAGTTGTGAACGAACACTCTCTTACTTTCACTGAAGTGTCCAATAAACACTTTTCACGCCGAATTTCCTTTAAAAGAGTTTTTGAAATGCTACATGCAACTGCAGTTCGTTCTAACGTTTTTTTACGGAGATTCGTTGTTCATCTCTTAATTTGGCCTTCTTCGTCATGAACTCACTTACTCTCCAAATAATTTCCCTAGCCTGACTTATAGTAGGTTTTCCTTGGGCTACTTTAGGAATAAAGCGAGCCATAGTTGAGGTAGGAATCACTAAAGGAATAAACTATTTAGGATTTACGTTCACTAATTTTACAACCTTAAGAGTCTGCAGAGGCTGTCTGTCAGCCATGTTGGTTTAAATCTCATTAGAACGATGTTTTTTTTTTCGAACCGGACAAATGATCACGCGTGTCAAAATTAAACTGTTATTTTTAAACTGTCTTTTCCAAACAAATTGCATTTGATCAAGAGTGAAATTACTCGTTGAACTGCTTTGTGGATTCATAATTAGTTTAATAGAATAAATATAAAAATTATTTAGTTTGAAGTTTTTATTTTCACCTATTTTTCAAAACTAGGCGTATGTATTCATAATATCAAAAGCAAACCCAATGCGCAATATGATAGCATTTTAAATGACACCTCATACACAACGTTTGGTAAATAAATAATGATAAAAATATGGATTCAAAATAACGTTGTTTTTATGAGAATTAAACCAGTACCTGATGGTATTTAGTTAACAATAATACTATATCACTAACAAATTCTAGGTCTTCGGGGTTCGACCACATCACTGGGCTATGTACAAACATTGCCGACGTTTTGGCCAAATTACAATAATCCATCCTCAGGGTGAGACGATCACTGTATCTCAGAACGACTCTGTGATACGATCACTGTATCACAGAGTCGTTCTGTGATACAGCGATCGTATCGCCCTGAGAATGGCTTACTCTAATGTGGCCGAAACGTCAGCAATGTTTGTATGTAGCCCAGTGACGTGGTCGAACCCCGAAGACCTAGGATTTGTTTGTGATAGTGATGACCGTGGAAGCCTATCCTTGAAGAATAATACTTTATATTACAATGAACAAATATTACCTTACATAAAATTGTTTATAATTCAATCAAATAGACAGTAAAACATAAATATTTTGTAATGCAACAAATTGTAATAAAACTGCTGTTATATGTAATTGATATGTACTGTTACATTTTATATACTTAATTGTTAAGATACTACTTTAATTATATAATTTGAAGAAGGTATCTGCCACTAGGATATAGTTAGACATACAGGGACTTGTTACACGTAATTATGTGTTTATTACACAAATGGCAATGTTAATATTCCAACATTTGATTGTCATCCCTAGCTATACCCTCTTATGTTTGTACTTGAGTAATAACCTCTACCCTGATACAGTTAAATCATATTATTTTCGGTGATAATCCCAGTTATACTAAATGCTTCATAACCCCACAACATTAAAAAGAGAAACTAAATATATATATATAGGGTGTTCAGTAAAAATGTTATTTTTGATTAGAAGGTATGTCCTAAAATCTTTAGTTTTTCATCTATCTGTCTTTATGTGTTTTTTACATACAAATTCATAACTTTGCATCCATTGAAGTTACATCGTGAATCTTCATTATTATACTACTCTATAGTAGTTCTATTTACAGAAAAAATATAAAAAATAGATCTTCACCCGTTTCAAAATAGCGGACGTTTATTTTTTTCTAGCTAAAATGTCTAAACACTGACTAAATTTATAAACAAAATGCAAGAATATTGGTTTTTAGTAAATCTTATTATAATGTTCACAGTGTTTGTTTCGACAAAAATGAACAAGAAACAGCTGAGGTATGCTGGAAAACGTTAAACAATTCACTGATTACTAATAAATTACTAATTGATTGATGATAGCTGGATTAATTATACGCCTTCGATGTAACGTCAGTATTGGAATACTTATTTGCTAAAAAAATAATAAAATAATCCGTTCATATTAGTAAATAAAAATAATAAAAATAAACCTTTAATAAACGCTTACGTTAGGTTAACATTTATTTTAGTAAATATGTTGACTAAAATTATAAGTGTAGAAGAGTGGAATAGAGACAAATGTTTTCAAAAGTTCATAACTAAGGACTCCTCTATCTGAAACTGCTTTGTCAAGAACTTAGTATTTCACAAGGGATCATTTACTCTAATAGAATACGTAAGGAAGGAAAATCCAATGCCTTTTGAGTTCAGTAATCTATTTAACCATGCCAAAATTACCTTTACCATCCAATCAGTTAAGCACAACTAAAAATGTTCATTTACTTGCTGTATGTACATTAAACTAGTCAGAATATCAGAGCCAAAAATGTATTTATTTGTATAATTCAAACATCGATGGAATTTTAAATTCTTAATAATAATAATATATGATACAAAAATGTTTTAAGCAGCTTATATAGTTATATATTATTAAAATCCCTAATGTCTAAAGGATTTTATATATTATTAAATACTAAAAAGTAAAATTATTTAACATTAATTTACAGCCTCAAAATCTTTTATAAAGACTGAAATCATGAATATTTGAGATATTAGTAATAATAATTATGTTTAAACTATTATATTTACTAAAATTCATTAAAATAAGATAGTTCAATACAAAATATTTCCTAACATGACTGACAAACCTAAAAAGAGGTTCAGTCAATTTGGAATATATAATTAAAAATGGAATCTACTAATTTATTGTTCTACTTATTTTACGTGTAATAATATTCTTCTGTCAAAACATTTAACCCTAAATTCAAACTTTACGTATGTAAATTAAGTCAATTAAACTATGTGTAGTCTATCTACCAAACATTTTAGTAAATTTATTACGTCTCAAAAACTATTTTATTCTTTAAAATAATATTTAAGTTTCATTTTTAAATGCTCTTGCTTAGTATTATTTCCCGAATAGTTATACAGGGTGTTCAGTAAAACTGTTTCAATAATTTGGGATGTTATTATACACATTAAAATGAGTAAATAACTTCATATAAAGGTATTCCAAACACTTTTAGTTTTCCGTCTACCTGCCTTTGTGTTTTTTTACATACAAATTAATAACTTTGCATCCACTGAAAGTACAACAGTGAAACTTCATAATTGTGCTACTCTATAGTAGTTCTATTTATAAAAAAAATATAAAAATAAATCTTCACCCGTTTCAAAATAGGGGACGTTTAATTTTTCCTAACCGAAGTATCTAAACACTGATTAAATTAACAAACAAAATGAAAGAATATTGGCTTTTATTAAATCTTATCATAATATTCATAGTATTTGTTTTGACAAAAATAAACAATAGCAAATAAACAAAAATAAAAATAGCAAGTTCATTTTACCCGTATGCCTTGACATTAACAATGCTTTCCATGCGATGTATATTAATTTAACAATAAAGAAGATTAGTTTTTACAAATAGGATACAAACTTTCAAAATGAAGAATGTTTCTATTGATTGATTAGAGTTAAGAAATAAAGCCCAAGGATTGGTGCAGGTTCCTCTATTCTTTTATGATATATTACAAGAAATATATAATTAATTTAGATTGAATTTTATTTTTAACATGCATTTTGAAAACAAAAAAAGGTCTGCCAATGAGTAATTAAATATACAAACATATAATTGTTTTAATGATTTTATAATAAAAAGATCCTGCATTTCTTGATAAATTTATGTGTAAATTTAAAATTTGTTTCTTTCCCATTGATCTATTTACGATTGTGATTATCATGAGAAACATTATCATTACTTCTGTTAAATATATAAGTTTGCGTTATTATCATAAAGGTTTGAAAAACAACTTTTCCTTTAATCATGATAGAAGTTAAGTATGCCAAGCAAGAATATATATATATATATATATATATATATATATATATATATATATATATATATTATATATATTTGAAATTATTGAACACTTAATTTTGTCTGCATCCTAAGCTGTTTCAATTTAAACTTGAATGATGTTCATTTTTTAATCAGTTGTGCAGTTTTCCAAATCCATGGATGCTCGTTTAGTAACCATATAACAACACAATTATCAAAATAAACTGTAATCTCGTAATTATAGTCATTATAGAAGAATATCACACACCAAAATAATTGAAGCAGCATGACGACTGGGTAAAATAGGTATGGGGATTTTAACCTAATTTATAGTTTATAATACCAGTATTTTATAACTCTACAATTAATATATTTCACTCATATATAACATGCTCCACTTCCACAACATGGGATAGTTTTCCAAATATAACTTCTAGTGCAAGCAATACTCATTTTGAAAGGTTTATTTTTTACATATTATTTTTACAGTCAGTCATAGTCAGATAGTCAGCTCATAATATAGACTTAAACAATTCAAAATATATAGCTTACAATTCAGATTGATATTCATATACCAATATTAAAAAAAAAAAAACAATAATTTAAAAAAACAACAACAACGTAATGAAGCAATAATAATAAAAACAATTTCTAGGTCTTTAATTTGTGTTTCAAATATATTTTAATGGTATATAAATATCAACAGAAATAACAGTGCATTCTATAAATATGTTACCACTTGACTTAATGTTTTAACTCTGTCTCTGGATATATTCAGTGGGTAAATTGCTTTTGAGAATGGGCCACTTAAAGAGACCTCATTTTGAGGATGCAATCTCTCCAGGGTCTGAGTGGAAGGTCAGCTCCATTGTAATCTGTCGTACTCCAATCATCTGCCACAAAGCTGGTGCCGGACAATGGCAAGGAAGACAGGCTGTAGAAATGAACTTCATCCCGAAGGGGTTTTTACAGGTTCTTTTTTAAGAACACTTTCCATTCAGCTGAAACTGTCCTATTCTTTTACCGATAAGTTTTAATAATAATAAATAAATAATAAAGACCAAATAGGTAGAAAGTAAAATGTCTTTTACGATTTCAACTTTAAATATACATTGCTATCGTTTGTATGTGTTACGTTCAGAATAAATGTAGTAAGATACAATTCACAAATCTGGTTCTAGCAATAAAAACTATTCAGATAATACATTTAGCAAGCCATATCCATACATTTTTCAAACCATAGATTGGAAGCATTCGTAAATTTTACGACACGCCCAAAATAAATTGCCATAAATACGTCACTTTTGGTTTGACGGGCTTTTCCAGATAGATAATCCTTCCTCCACTTTGCTCAAGGTTACTCCTGTTTCCTTCCCGTCTTCTACGTATATTTTACTGGACATAATGGGTTAACTGTAGAATATACGAATGTAAAACTGTAAAAACCTAATTTTTACCACCTTTTTTATATGGGTTAACAAATGCTTTTTGACGTCTTTGCAAATATAAAAATAATTATACTGATAAACGGATTTTTTTTACATATACATCTTCTTTGATCTTTAGATTTGTTTTGGTATTGTGGATCAAATCACTACTTCCTGGCTTTTAAAATGAATTTGTTGCAATGTTTGGCTGCCTGTCTTACAGTGTTCATAGTTGGAAATAGAATAAACCAAAATTACTGAAAACAAGAACTGTAATACTGTTGGCAATTAACATTACAGTTCATTAACTGTTACCAAATTAATTAATTATAATGTTAAGTTTTTTTCTCAATCCCTGACAAAAATTTAAAACAATCAACTAAAACATCGTAATACTTATAAATACTTGCTGATAGTGTGACACTTAATAGTCTTGCCATTCTAGGGTTAATGTCTGATATACATTCTCTTATTGTTGATAAAATACTTTATATTCCTTGCATGTATTTATACATTTGTTTTAAACATAAAAAAGTTCAATTCCTTAAAGAAAAGTTATGATCAAAATTATTATACCCTTCGTAGTTGAATATACAGGGTGGTTTTTAATGCAGTTCCCACCACCTATTTTTCTTCATTGTACATGAAAAGGGATTTTTAACCACGCCAATCATTATACATAAACAAACACTATCTTTTGTGACACTTTTGGGAGTCATTTGAGGTCGGAGATGTGGAGGTCAACTTCAAAATTCTTAATGTGAAGCTGGTCATGCGACTTATCTTTTAACATTGTCTTTTTTCCTGAATACAATGGTGCAATGAAAACTAAAAATGTTTGTACCATTTTCGAGATACTTGCAGGTTTTAGTACTTAGAAGGCAAATAGGATGTTTTTTATCATCATTCATGGCATCCTCATAACATGTTTTTTTAAGCGGTACAATAAAGATATGATTACTCCTTTTTTGTAATAATTTATTAAAATTTAAATATTGAAACCACAAACTTACTTAAGCTCACGTTCAACCCATGGAGTTCAGGTTATTAAAATTGAAATTTATTAATTTTAGTTTTTTTTTTAATCTTATTTAATGGAGTGATACGAGTATTACAAAAGGTGCCTCACCTAAAGTAAGTGTTCAAATCCTCCATCTACTTCCTGGCAGTAATGTAATATTTTCAAATATTCATCACGAACATTACGTAGGATGTTGTCTGTGATATTGCCGTAAGCGACTGAATTTCAGTTCTTAAGGTCATCTAAGTTATGTAGTGGAGTCTTGTAGACAACCCTTTTTTAAGTTTTGTTTTCAACATTGCATTAAGGGGGGAAAGACAGTAATAAATTATATGTCGCATGACCAGCTTCTTTTCACAATTTTCAATCTGCCTTCTTCGTCCTGAACCTGAGAATATCTCGAAAACAAACGGTACAAATATCTTTAGTTTTGATTGCACTATTGTATTTAGAGAAAAAAGACAATTTTAAACGATATGTCGCATGAACATCTTCTCATTAAGAGTTTTGAAGTTGACCTCCACATCTTGGACCTCAAATGCCTTTAAAAAAGTTAAAAAATTACTTTAAAAGAAAAAAATGTGTCAGGCATTAAGATGATTGAAATAAGAACAACCTGACCATTAATTTAGTCTTTAGAAACGAATTGAAGTATACTTCAGCTACCCCAAACTCCCTCCAAGTGGAATGCATCATTACAGCGTATTTATCCCTCACTGAAGTTTCACCAAAGGAATTCATTCAAAAGAAGTTCTGCCCCAAGGATCCTTTTTTATAATTTGCCTTTGTAAATTGCTTAATGCTTTTGTTATTATTTTGCACACCTGGCTAAGCAAAACTAACAATAAAATTACAACTTATTAAATAGATATCGATACAGTTGAATTTTTTTCACAAAATAGAATTATTACTTAAACAACTTGTCATTAGAATAATTCCTTATTTCCTTAACAATCAATTATTCATAGCACGATTGTGTTATGTTAGAAAAACATCAACCATCGTAAATATTTGGGGTATACGTTCGTGGTTAAGGAGTCACTTGACAGAAGAGCCCCAAACAATCTTAGTGGCAAGCAATCCGATAGAATTGGTTTCGTGACCAACCTCATATAACTTGCATGATGTAGCTCCTAAAGGGTATATACTCGTGATATGCGACAAAGGATACCCATGAGATGTGAGTGACGTGCAATCAGACTTGATTGGTTTCGTGACCAACATCACCTATGCGTGACCAACATCATATTATTGCGTGTGATAGCAATAATAAGTGATCACGTGCCTGACGACTCCATAGGATGTAAGTAGCGTGCGATTAGACAGGATTGCTTTCGTGAAAAACCACCCTTATCTGGTGTGTGATAGCACCAAATGGGTACATAATTGTTAAGTAATCACATAACTGAAGAGACCCATTGTATGCGAATGGCGTAAAATCAGATAATATTGATTTATTGAAAAAACCACCCTAATCCGGTGTTTGATAGCACCAAATGGGTACATACTTCTTAAGTAATCACGTAACTGAAGATGCCTATGTGATGTGTGTGGCGTGCAATCTGACTAGATTGTACGTGAATTAAACCTTTAAGGAAAGCATGTTTGGGCGAAGAGGTCACTGAGAAGTGAGAAGTTCGTACACTCTGGGAATGGATATCCCCAAACAAATTTCTGCTACAATACATTTTACTTTTTTATTTTTAGATCCATACATTAGGTAATATGTATGGATATAAATATACAAGGTAATTCTTTAGTGTGCCGCCATTAGGACATTTTAAACATACAGAGATACAAAAATATGGGGAACTTCACCTACTTTTTCGTCATTAATAAAAATATGCATTTAGCGTTTTAAAAAGCCGCCATTTTCCAAAAAGGCAGACAACTTAATTTTTTATTGTGTAATACTATGTACATTTAATGACTGTTTCTGATAAAACATGTAATTTTAAGACGTTTTTTATTCATTGTATTTTTCCTTTAATATTAACTATTTCTAATCTACGGACACTCAAATAGTTAAAAACGTCAACTTTTGACATTGTAAAATTGAAATAACAGCCATGTTTTATTCTGTAATATTAGGATACATTCTTACATATTAGTTATCATAAAGGTTGACTATCTTACAGAAAATAAAATATAATTAGACCTAGACTATTTTTTTAAAACCAGTTTCTAATACTAATTTTTAAAAACATTTGTTATTTCCATTTTCAACGTAGTTTCACAATTAAATATATTTTGTACAATAAAATAGCACCTAGTACAACTTAAGTAAATTATTATGATATGTATGTAATCGCAACACAGTATATTTTTTAATATTTATTGCCCTCCAGAAATAGAAACTACATTATTGGAATGAACTGTTTGAAGTAAACCTAGCATAATACTAGTCTGTCAGCTGTTTATATAAATATCGCAATAAGTCTATCACCAACCAGTACTGGAAAAGTGGTGATATTATCTAAATCAGAATTATTGAATGTTTTTAATGTTATATCAATTAAATTGTAATTGAAGGTAAACATTATTTTAAATGTATAGTCATGTTTAGCATATTACAAGTCTAATTCGATTTTCTAAAATCTATAAAACACAAAAAGAGCACAAATCCACTGTACAGGTGAAAAATTTAGATATTCTTTATTCATCCCTAAGAGAAAGGTTGCAACGTGCCGGCTCACTACTCATTGGAGAAGGGCGGGGTGGGATGATCTTGAATGCTAAGTTTCACTGTTGTACCAATATAAGCGGTCCACAAGTTGATATGGGTTTTAGGGCGCCACCCCGTTGACTGGGTTGTGTAGAAGGGTGGTATAGCGGGGAATTAAACCCTTCATCCAGAAATTGGTCAATATCACCCGTGAGACCGATTATTAAAGTTACCCGGGAAAAATTCAGGCATGGATAGTAACATCCGTTAAGTTTCTTAAGCTTAACCTGTTTGAAGAAAACTAGACAATTGTTGTAAACTAAACAATAATTAATTACTTCAATAGTGGGCCACTGAAGCTAGTTAAGCTGAAGCTCTACAGGCTTGATCTTGTTAAGTCAATCCACTACCAAGTATATACAGGCAAAGTTGAATTTTGGAAGTTGTAACTTAATTTTCTGCCTCTAAATTCCTAGCCATAATCACTAGAACCTTCAGAGATACTCTGTTTCCCTTTTCCAACTATTTAAGTTACTAGAAAAATTCAAGGTAAATTAATCGAGAGGCAATTTCAGTGAGAATAGTGAACACTTTTTACTATAAAGCAAAATTAATATGTAAGTACTCTTACATTTCCATATCTTAATCAGCAGTATATTATCTCACAACATGAGCCAAAATCTTAAACCAATCTGTCAAGATTATTCACCACAAGAAAATAAGAACTACTTGCATAACACCAAGTTATACCAAGAACAGTTACAAGACTACCTTTGACCTTGGTAGTTAAAAATTCAATAAGCGAGTTAACATAAACCAGTACATATATTACGACTTCATAAAATTGTGAAAGCAACTTAATTATTTTTGGTGGCCACCGTGCTGCAAGAAAATATTAAACAATATACATGTATACAACATTTACAACTAGACAACCTTAAACCTATAAAGAGTAACTAAGCAGTTACGATAAAGATACGATTCCTCAGGTGATCTAAGGATGTCCCCAGACGAAATTTACTGATTTACAAAGAGTCCACACAATCCACTATAAATGCCTCAGTCCAAAATATTTGCAAATGTCTAATAATATTTAAGTTGGTTCAAAAGAAGGTCCAATTCAGAATTTATGTTATTGGTACCAATAATATGCCATATCAAATAAGAAATGCGTGACTTATCGATTGTAGACTTCCGTCACTGAGGGCCTCAGAGGGTTGGCGTTCCATCAGCGTCCGGTAGGTCGGTAGGCAGGATGGATGCCAGAGAACACCGCTTCCGCCAAGGTGTCAAAGTCTTAAAGTGTCGACAGCTTGCTCGATGTAGGCCAGGAACCAAAAACCCTCTTCGCATAAAGCTATGCATAAATCCTCGGGTCGAGAGAAGAGGGCTCCCAAGTTGACACTGCCGAAGCTTCTTCCATCCGACAACCTTTTCGTGAGCTAACCGCCAGTCAGTGCTCGTGCATCTCAGTCCAGCAACCGGATTGGAGGCACCGGAACAGACAAGTTTTCCGGCAGGGGTCAAGTAGGCACAGCCTTCGCCCCGTGGCGATATCGAGCGAAATCAAAGAAGTAGTGCAGCAGTCCAACGTAATCTAGGTATCTCGGCTGTTGAAGGCGCGCACATCAACAGATTAAACAAAGTTTAGGTGATCAGTCTAAACTATATCCGAGTTGAGGCTAGGAAAACTTGAAACGCTACAAGGTGCCAAAGGAAATCCTTAAATCCAATTACATCTGGTCTTGTGGTTGGATTTTCATATATGTGTCATTGGACGTACATATATGTGTCACTTTAATGTTATTAATTTTGAGCTTCATTTTAAACTACAATAATAGTTATATGGATATATTCACTAGTATATAAATCTTTCAAAATGAAATATTTTAGGAAACCTGTGTACATCATTATATACCATACAATACTGATAAACAAAATAATTATGATTAGCTACGTTTAATATTCACTAAACATTCTATTTACTTCCACATATCCACCAATCCACACCTAAACGAAAAAAAAGAAACTTTGGAGATTCCCATGCAAATCGGTACTGAACAACATAAAAAAAAACTAAAACTTTACGTAATAATTAACATATACTTACTCACTCAAGTATCTATTGTGACCATTAATAAAAACAGTTTAAAGTTAAGATGCAACTGGTTTTATATGATTCCAACATTCATAATATATTTTATAGAACCTGTATGTATTATTAGCATTATGTTATTAAGTACCCAGCTATCTTTGAAAAAGTAAAAAAACTATTTTTTATGTATACATACATATATATATGTGTGTGTGTGTGTGTGTGTGTGTGTGTGTGTGTGTGTGTGTGTGTGTGTGTGTGTGTGTGTGTGTGTGCGTGTGCGTGTGCGTGTGCGTGTGCGTGTGCGTGTGCGTGTGCGTGTGCGTGTGCGTGTGCGTGTGCGTGTGCGTGTGCGTGTGCGTGTGCGTGTGCGTGTGCGTGTGCGTGTGCGTGTGCGTGTGCGTGTGCGTGTGCGTGTGCGTGTGCGTGTGCGTGTGCGTGTGCGTGTGCGTGTGCGTGTGCGTGTGCGTGTGCGTGTGCGTGTGCGTGTGCGTGTGCGTGTGCGTGTGCGTGTGTGTGTGTGTGTGTGTGTGTGTGTGTGTGTGTGTGTGTGTGTGTGTGTGTGTGTGTGTGTGTGTGTGTGTGTGTGTGTGTGTGTGTGTGTGTGTGTGTGTGTGTGTGTGTGTGTGTGTGTGTGTGTGTGTGTGTGTGTGTGTGTGTGTGTGTGTGTGTGTGTGTGTGTGTGTGTGTGTGTGTGTGTGTGTGTGTGTGTGTGTGTGTGTGTGTGTGTGTGTGTGTGTGTGTGTGTGTGTATGATATATACGTGTCTTTACAAGTGTATATTCATTTAGAAATTGTAAATTAACAATTTCTATATCCACTTAGCTATCAGATGTTTCTAATGTAGTGAAAATACTGGCTTTGGGAAATATTGCACATCACTAAATATTACAGAGTTGAGGTGTTTAATAAGACGTTATTTCAGTTAAATCATTTTCTACTATTATGGTTAGTTGTAAGCCCCGGATATTTATGATTACTTACTAATCATATTTTCGGGGTGCAAGACGGCCCAAACAGCCTTCTCCCTCTTCAGCCATGTTGTATGCTAGACGCGTCAGGAAAAATGTTAGAAAAACTCTGTAAAACTAGACTTACCGAAATCATTGAAGCTTATGTACATCTGTCACTACATCAGCACCACTATAGTCTCAGTCTAGGAGTAGTGGAGTCTGAGAAGAGGGTGGAGAATCAAAGGCTGTACAGGACAATTTTCACCTCCTCATTACACCACTCAACGTGCGAACACCTTCAACTCTGTCAGTTGGTGTGGCGTTCATAGTAAACTAGAATACACATTCCGACGTCCTCCATACCTATTGCGCATTCTTTACGCATACCCGGAATATCATGCTTTGCTGTATGATAATCTGGATAGCCATCGTAGAATCTCTGTCACTTTCGAAGCCACTCAGTGTTCGATTCTTGAACCCGATCTCAGGAACATGTCATACTACAACTAGCTAAGATCTGATAAGCCGGACAACATTTTCTTGGACAGATATGCTGATAATGTGGCCGCGTTGATTTCAGTGAGGACCGTCCATCGGGCCCATCTCAAGCTGAATATGGTCATAGGATAATTGAACAGCTGGATGGAGTATCACGGCCTGACTCTCGCTCTCTGGAAGACATACATCGTAGTACTTAAGAAAAAGTCAATCAACACTATATCCTCTATATGGGTAGGAGCGATGGGGTTGGATTCATAACCAAAAGCCATTTGTGAAGTACCTTGGAATTACTGTTGACTCCAAGATGAGCTGCAGTGAGCAAATAGCACGCTTCGCCGTCAATGACGCAAAGAGCGTTACTGCAGGCAGGTTGTGCTGCTCGCTGATGTACGCAGTCCAGTCCTTACTTCTGTGCGGAATCAATACTCTGGCCCACATTCTGCATAATAAGAATTTATGGATTGGCTCTCCTACATTTAGCACCTGGAAGCTCTTCGGTTTACATAGTCGTATCGCACAATCTCCAGGCTGGACATCCTGGTAATCACCAGTGTCACTCATATTATTTTGTTCTCTAGGAAGTCGTGGGTTATTTATCTCTGTTGCGAACTGACAGAGAGGATGTTGTGATAGTAGAGTGAGACTGTTCGTTCTGAGGTTAGCAGGCTGATTAATAAAACCTGCTAAGAAGACTTTGGACCTTGAAGCTCATCAAGGAATGTCGACCTTGGCCGGAACGGGGTCATGTAAAGATCAGATATTTCGTGACCCAATTTCTCTCTGGTATCCCAATTTGCCTGGGTGACCCAATACTTAAGCTCCTACCTGCACAAGATGGGGAAGGCAGAAAGCATATACGGTCTTGGCGTCCAGAAGATAGCGGAGTACCCTTTTTTCTAGTGTGACCGTTGGACACTGAGAAGAGTCGCTCTGACTGTCTAGGATGACTTCGTCCCGGATCTTGTTGTTTAAAGGGAAAGACACCTCACCTGCAACTGTGTAGCTCGGCATGTTGAGGGAGTACTTTGGGTAATACAGACTACTGGTGGTTTGGAATATAGAATAACTAAAAGTAAAAAAAAAAATAATAATAAAATAAAAAAATTTTGTTAACTCGAAGATTACTTGAGTGATAAACGGTTCTAGGCTTTCTTACGGTGATTAAAGTAGGAGTGTTTTTATTCGATAGTTTGGAAAACTGAAAGTCTCACACCTAGTTTGTAAATCATTTGTAACCACCTCTCCCCGAAGAATACCTAAACAAAAAAACGTCAAATACACTCGTTTACTTAAAATACATCCTTACTATATGACATTTAACAAATATTGTTTTAGTCCTGCTCGAATATGTTGAGGAAACAATACTGCTACTGTTAATACCTCTGCATTGATACATAGCAACTGTATATTTTGTAAAACAATAATTAAAACTATAACATACCCTTTACAGAAACATACCCCCTATTAAAAAAGTATTGTTTTAATAAAATATTAATTAGACGTGTAATATTGTATATCTAAAAATATCTTTCATATACTAGGAATGTGTGTTACTCTGTGATGGAATTTAAGAAAGTGCGGATATAACGTTTAATGCATATAATAAACACAAAAAATACGTCTTTATACGCCTATTTTAAGAGTAAATGGTCACTCCTTTGTGTGGTCAACCTTTATGGTAGACGGAGTATTGTAGACAACAATAGATTCACCCCCCTCCCACCCAATACAACACAGACGTACTCAGTGCCATCCCCTGGGAGATGGAATGGTCGAAACGTGGACCCTTAAGTGACCAATTCCCAAATCGAATTTACGCTCAACAATGAGGTGTGGACAACTAATATTCCTTTCGCCACTTAAACAAAAATATCTGCCCAGTTCAGAGTTAAAGCAAAACTCATGTTAAGATTCAATCATAAAAAAGTTTACGTAATACATTAATACTATGTAAAATACGATAATATAATATTTATAAATCAGATATATACAACGTGTAAATTTATTTATTTGGCCATAGAAAGTATATTCATAAAACAATTCCGCATATATAATGATGTTAATTTTTACTGTACATGAAAACATAATTTTTACTCTTGTATCTGTAAACAGGTTAATATAATTGTGTAACAAAGAAAAAATATCAAGGACTAAAGATAATGGAACCTAAAAATATCAAGGACTACAGATAATGGAACCTAAAAATATCAAGGACGACAGATAATGGAACCTAAAAATATCAAGGACTACAGATAATGGAACCTCAAAATATCAAGGACTACAGATAATGGAACCTAAAAATATCAAGGACTACAGATATTGGAACCTAAAAATATCAAGGAATACAGATAATGGAACCTAAAAATATCAAGGACTACAGATAATGGAACCTAAAAATACCAAGGACTATAGATAATGGAACCAAAAAATATCAAGGACTACAGATAATGGATCCTAAAAATATCAAGGACTACAGATAATGGAACCTAAAAATATCAAGGACTACAGATAATGGAACCTAAAAATATCAAGGACTACAGATAATGGATCCTAAAAATAATGAGTATAAAATTATATATTATATTAATTTAACAATATCTTGATATTTCATCAGAGATTTTTGGAAAAGTAAACGTAAACATTTAAAGAAGGTATACAAACATTTACTATCGTTGATTTTCTTGTCAAAGATTGTAATTCTTCGTTATGGAGTAAAAGAACCAACATATTTCCATATTTAACCTTAAAAATATTAATTTGAGAATTTTGAGTTTATTTATCATTGATTAACCAAAAACATAATGAAAATTTTATATTCACCCTAATACGGTGATCAGAACATGTTTTTCTATAATGTATATCATAATATAAGTGCAGTAATGTAATGAAAAAGTCGTTTATATTACCTCTACATGTTATGATTAATCAGTAACATGTTATTTAGCAGTTCAGTTAAACTTATGTAAGGAGCAAGGCAAATTAATGAAATAAATAATACAATATCTAGTCAATATTTATTCATTGAAAAATGTACAAAGCAATTAATTGTAAATGTGAAATTTAAATATTTGTATACACGTAAATAGTGCCTATCAAACAATGAAAAAAAAAAGATTTAAGGCTAGTAAGAGAGTGCTTAATGGAGGAAACTGGTAGCAGGCATGAGTTCGAAACAATCACCATAGTAGTGAGAGGTATCGTTTGCCATCGTAGAGTAGTCAGTGATAATGGTAGGAGCTGTTAACGTGCACCCATAAAACTAAATTATTACATACATCTGAGAGACACACTTTGTACAAAAGGTGATTCATTACAGTTGTAGTGAGAGGTATCGTTTGCCGTCTTAGAGTAGTCTGCATTATTGGTAGGAACTGTTGACGAGCTTCCGTCAGGCTCAATATCCTATGAGACACTTTGTATTGAGGGTGATTTATCACCATTGTAGAAAGAGCTATTGTTTGCCGTCGTAGAGTATTCTGTATTATTGGTAGGAACTGTTAACAAGCATCCGTCAGGCTCAATAACCACATACCTGAGAGACACTTTATATTGACGGTGATTTATCACCATTGTGGTAGGATCTATTGCTTGCCATCGTAGAGTAGTCAGCATTATTGGTAGGAACTGTTAACGAGCTATATGTCAGAATTAATAACCACATTCCTAAGACACACTTTGTATTAAGGGTGATTTATCACCATTGTAGTAGGATCTATTTCTTGCCATCGTAGAGTAGTCAGCTTTATTGGTAGGAAATGTTAACGAGCATATGTCAGAATTAATAACCACATACCTAAGACATACTTTGTATTGAGGGTGATTTATCACATTTTAGTAGGACCTATTACTAGCCATCGTAGAGTAGTCAGCATTATTGGTAGGAACTGTTAACGAGCATATGTCAGAATTAATAACCACATACCTAAGACACACTTTGTAGTGAGGGTGATTTATCACCATTGTGGTAGGAGCTATTGCTTGCCATCGTAGAGTAGTCAGCATTATTGGTAGGAACTGTTAACGAGCATATGTCAGAAATAATAACCACATACCTAAGACACACTTTGTATTGAGGGTAATTTATCACCATTGTGGTAGGATCTATTGCTTGCCATCATAGAGTAGTCAGCATTATTGGTTGGAACAGTTAACGAGCATATGTCAGAATTAATAACCACATACCTAAGAGACACTTTGTATTGAGGGTAATTCATCACCATTGTAGTAGGAGCTATTGTTTGCCGTCGTAGAGTAGTCAACATTATTGGTAGGAACTGTTAACGAGCTATATGTCAGAATTAATAACCACATACCTAAGACACACTTTGTATTGAGGGAGATTTATCACCATTGTAGTGAGAATTATTGTCTGCCATCGTAGAGTAGCCAGCATTATTAGTAGTACTGTTAACGAGCATCCGGCATACTCAATAACTACATACCTGAGAGACACTTTGTATTTAGGGTGATTTATCACCATTGTAGTAGGAGCTATTGTTTGCCGTCATAAAGTAGTCTGCATTATTGGTATGAACTGTTAACGAGCTTCCGTCCGACTCAATAACTACATACCTGAGAGACACTTGGTATTGAGGGTGATTTATCACCATTGTGGTAGGAGCTATTGTTTGCCGTCGTAGAGTAGTCAACATTATTGGTAGGAACTGTTAACGAGCTATATGTCAGAATTAATAACCACATACCTAAGACACACTTTGTATTGAGGGAGATTTATCACCATTGTAGTGAGAATTATTGTCTGCCATCGTAGAGTAGCCAGCATTATTAGTAGTACTGTTAACGAGCATCCGGCATACTCAATAACTACATACCTGAGAGACACTTTGTATTTAGGGTGATTTATCACCATTGTAGTAGGAGCTATTGTTTGCCGTCATAAAGTAGTCTGCATTATTGGTATGAACTGTTAACGAGCTTCCGTCCGACACAATAACTACATACCTGAGAGACACTTGGTATTGAGGGTGATTTATCACCATTGTGGTAGGATCTATTGTTTACCATCGTAGAGTAGTCAGCATTATTGGTAGGAACAGTTAACGAGCATATGTCAGAATTAATAACCACATACCTAAGACACACTTTGTATTGAGGGTGATTTATCACCATTGTAGTAGGATCTATTTCTTGCCATCGTAGAGTAGTCAGCATTATTGGTAGGAACTGTTAACGAGCATATATCAGAATTAATAACCACATACCTAAGACACACTTTGTATTGAGGGTGATTTATCATCATTGTGGTAGGAGCTATTGCTTGCCATCGTAGAGTAGTCAGCATTATTGGTAGGAACTGTTAACGAGCATATGTCAGAATTAATAACCACATACCTAAGACACACTTTGTAGTGAGGGTGATTTATCACCATTGTGGTAGGAGCTATTGCTTGCCATCGTAGAGTAGTCAGCATTATTGGTAGGAACTGTTAACGAGCATATGTCAGAATTAATAACCACATACCTAAGACACACTTTGTATTGATGGTGATTTATCACCATTGTGGTAGGAGCTATTGCTTGCCATCGTAGAGTAGTCAGCATTATTGGTAGGAACTGTTAACGAGCATATGTCAGAATTAATAACCACATACCTGAGAGACACTTTGTATTGAGGGTGATTTATCACCATTGTGGTAGGAGCTATTGCTTGCCATCGTAGAGTAGTCAGCATTATTGGTAGGAACTGTTAACGAGCATATGTCAGAATTAATAACCACATACCTAAGACACACTTTGTAGTGAGGGTGATTTATCACCATTGTGGTAGGAGCTATTGCTTGCCATCGTAGAGTAGTCAGCATTATTGGTAGGAACTGTTAACGAGCATATGTCAGAATTAATAACCACATACCTAAGACACACTTTGTAGTGGGGGTGATTTATCACCATTGTGGTAGGATCTATTGCTTGCCATCGTAGAGTAGTCAGCATTATTGGTAGGAACTGTTAACGAGCATATATCAGAATTAAAAACCACATACCTGAGAGACACTTTGTATTGAGGGTGATTTATCACCATTGTGGTAGGATCTATTGTTTACCATCGTAGAGTAGTCAGCATTATTGGTAGGAACTGTTAACGAGCATATGTCAGAATTAATAACCACATACCTGAGAGACACTTTGTATTGAGGGTTATTTATCACCATTGTGGTAGGAGCTATTGCTTGACATCGTAGAGTAGTCCGCATTATTGGTAGGAACTGTTAACGAGCATATGTCAGAATTAATAACCACATACCTAAGACACACTTTGTATTGAGGGTTATTTATCACCATTGTAGTATGAAGTATTGTCTGCCATCGAAGAGTAGCCAGCATTATTAGTAGGACTGTTAACGAGCATCCGTCAAACCCAATAACCACATACCTAAGAGACGCTTTGTATTGAGGGTAATTTATCACCATTGTAGTAGGAGCTATTGTTTGCCGTCGTAGAGTAGTCAGCATTATTGGTAGGAGCTGTTAACGTGCATCCGTCAGGCTCAATAACCACATACCTAAGACACACTTTGTATTGAGGGTGATTTATCACCATTGTAGTAGGAGCTATTGTTTGCCGTCATAAAGTAGTCTGCATTATTGGTATGAACTGTTAACGAGCATCCCTCAGGATTAATAACTACATACCTAATACACACTTTGTATTGAGGGTGATTTATCACCATTGTAGTAGGAGCTATTGTTTGCCGTCATAAAGTAGTCTGCATTATAGGTATGAACTGTTAACGAGCATCCGTCAGGATTAATAACCACATACCTAAGACACACTTTGTATTGAGGGTGATTTATCACCATTGTAGTAGGAGCTATTGTTCGCCGTCATAAAGTAGTCTGCATTATTGGTATGAACTTTTAACGAGCTTCCGTCCGACTCAATAACTACATACCTAAGAGACACTTGTTATTGAGGGTGTTTTATTACCATAGTATTGGAAGTTAATGTCTGCCATCGTAGATTAGTCAGAATTTCTTTAGGAACTGTTAGCAGGTATATGTCACCCTCAATTGCCACATATCTGAAATTCACTTTGAATTGTGGGGGATTTATGACCATAGTAGTGACAGCAATTGTCTGCCATCGTAGATTAGTCAGCATATTTGTTAGGATATGTTAGCAGATATATGTCACACTCAATTACTACATACCTAAAATTCACTTTGCATTGTGGGTGATTTATCAACCCCTTTATTCAAAACTACTGTCTGTCAATCTTTGATAGTGATCGTGAATGGTAGAAACTATTAGGTATCCTCAGTATAACTCAATAACCACCCAGATACCTGAGAAAAGGATGTTGAATTTTATGGTTAGTAATAATAATAAAACTATAATAACTATCATTATTTTAGTAAGAGCTTTATTGTAGCTACCCGAAATGACATTTTCTGCTAACCAACTTCATCTTGGGTGCTACCAAATGCGAATGACTACTAAAGATGATGACGGTTACTTCCCTGATATTGATATTGGTTGTTACCTTGGTTGATCATGGTCACTACCTAGGCCGATCACGGGTGAATGCCTACCTATTCTGATCACGGATGGCTACTTAGGTTATCCCTGGTGAATTCAATTACATAATAAGTGGCTATGGAAGATTATCACGGCTACTACTCAAATTGATAATGAGCAGCTAGCTACTAAAGGATGACTATGGTTGATACTAAAATTGATCACTTGCTGCTAGCCATGTTGATTAGGGTTACTACCCAGTTTGATCCAGATCTGAACTGGATTGGTGTAAGAGCCAGCTCCCTCCTGGAATGGTTTGACTTATACTTGCAGGACCGATACCAGTATTTGGAGGACCAGGAGTGGATTCTCAGGGCTGCTCTCGGTCCTACGCCTCGTCACTGGGTAACATTACTTGTGGTGTTCCCCAGGGCTCTGTCCTTGCTCCAGTATTGTTTCAGCTTTATATCAATGACTTGCCTTCTTACCTTGGGGATGGGACAGTTTGCTTCTTTGCCGAAAACTTGTCTCTGCTCCCTAAGGGAAACTCTTGAAATAAATTTTCTTTAATTTCGTTTGTTCAATTAAATTTTGTTTGTTCAATCCAACAGCATGCTGCAGTGGTACGATGAAAATTTTCTCAAACCAAATACAGACCCGCTTCTTTTATTTTTTATTTATTTATTTTATTTATTCATAAGACGCCGATCGTCAAGATATGGGCGAATATGGATTTCGAATGAGTGTGATGAGTGTAGATGAGTGAATGTAGTCATTGTTACAAACTAAGGCCGACTATTCCTTAGAAAGTGTCATTAATTAATAGCCCAATGACAAATGAACAGCCGGCGGTTATCAGCTGATCCTTGTATTAAGCCTGATTGGGATCGAACTGAGAACCTTTAGCACATGAAGCTGGAATTGAACCAACTACGCTACCAACCAATTAATTAAATTAATTAAAACCAACCAATTAAATGTTTCAGTCAGAAAAAACCCCATAGAAATAAAATAAAATTACTTTTGCTTAATGTTGAGATTTATTTAGTTGAATTTATCAAATAAAATTTAGTTGAAGCTACTCACCAAACTAAATTTTGAGGTTTGATCTTGGCAATAATAATCTGTTCCCATGCTCATTTCGACACTCTTTGTAGGAGAGTGAGTTAATCAGTATTTCTTTTTTATGACAGTTCTCAAGAATCGCAAAATTCGATGTTTTGATGACTGCTTACTATGGTTCACTCTACCCTCAATTGGTCTATGCGGTGCCGGTATGGGAATGTGAGAACGAAAGAACTTTGTTCTTATTCTGTCTTTAAAACAAGGCTATTCGAGATATTCATAGCTTAGATAGTCGACAGTCCTGTAGAAACATATTTAGTTCATACATAACATTTTACTCCATATATTAGAAACACTAACTTTTGTTAAAAATAATTTTCATATTTTTAATAGTCAAACAACTCAATTCCATTCACTCTAAAATAGTAGCAATCTTAACATTCCAGCCCATTCGACAGCATTCATTCAAACCTAATGTTTGTATACTGCAGTGAAACTTTACATCTTCCTTTATCAAATCTGAAGGTAGAATCAAACACTGCAACTTTTAAAAAACAGATCAAAAGTATGTTCGTAGAATAATGTTCCTACAGTGTCCAAGATTCTCTCACTAATAGGTTTAATGTTTAGAAGTATATTTTTGTTTGTTTAATTTTAAATCTTTCAAAAACCAAATCTAGAATTAAGACATGGACAATCAACAGTTTTGACTTTTAAGACCTAATATAAAGAAAGTAGATTACATAAAAGAGTTATTTTTTGTTAAATAGTTAGGTCGTTTCATTACAAAACTTCTTCACAATGTTCGAATGTACAAGAGCAAAACGTTAAAAAACAACACTTATCACTCAACAGCTTTATGAATTGGTTTTTAATGAATTAAAATTAAGTTGTCATTTTAACACTTGTATAAATAATCTGTAGAAACAGTGATGTAATAACATTTTACAATTATCACCCTTGTTTCTTCTTATAACAATCAACATAGGAAATGTGTATCTTACATTTATTTTAAACGGTAAGAACGTTGGAATGAAACCGTATTCTGAACGACTAAGTCAACCATCAATTCATCATGATAAGAACATTTCTATGTTCAACCTCTTAAATCAACTCCCTATGTATTAAGAATGCTGAATGTTCAATTTTTATGGGGTTGATATGGTTGCATTTAAAGTCAGTTTAAAGGTAAAATTTGTCGTACACTTCAATGTGGGCAAACGATTATATAAAACAGTCAGTTAGTGATCACAGCCCACCTAATTATTAGATTGATTAATAATTTTAATTTAAGGATGATGATAAAATCGTACTTCTATTACAGTGATCCTTCAAATTTCTCAACAGTACTTCTTTACGATCTTCATTTATGTAGACATTTGATATATTTTTCATTAGGCACTATTACAGTATAATATATATTGTTTTTTAAAGTAATCTAGTTTATAAATTTTATAAAATCTCTACCAATCCTGTAATCTTTTAATTTGTCTATAATACTTGTGCTTCATCATAATAGTGATCTCAAACAGGTATTGGATATTGGATTCTGTTCTATTACCAGTTCAGTAAATATTCCGATAATACTGGGAGCTTAAATATACTATTAATTAGATCAGATATTTAGCACACTGCTTTATTTAAACACTGTTCACCCTTCCATAAATATAAAGATAAAATAATTTGTTTTATAAAAGAAACAATAAAATCTTACGTATTTAAATCATTTTAAACAAAATTTTTAACTGTGACGGAAGATTTTCTATGAATATATAATTTATAAAATAGAGTCCTCCATTATCCTTGATATATATACATCTGATAACTTGCAAAGTGATAAATCACTACGTATAAATAATCCACCTATAAGTACCACATCTACCTATAGGTAATTTTAGCAATGATAGATTATGCATTGATAAAACTGGATGACTATTCAAAACACGCTTTCAGGAACTCACAAACGAGCTCTCAGAAGGTATAACACAACTATAATAAAATCCTCCTTCACTGAACACTTACCCCCCTCAGACCATACCTAAAAAAAAGAAAAAAAACCCTGAACATGTTCAGTTGTATGACAAGAGGCAAGAAAATTAATAGTAAAGAAGAATTACATTATCCCCTTGACACGAAAATCAATAACACTAACACAATATTTGATAACATCTTGTATACTCATAATCAATATTATAAATAAAATTAAACTACCTAAACATGTCAAATTATACAAAAAGAATTACATACCTTTTATTTTTTATTTAATTAATTATTATATTAATTGATTTCATACACTTGAAAATTACTAAAATGTTTAAACATGTAATGTATTTTAAATAAAATATTTTATAGTGTAATAAGTTTATACTAATTTATTCATAATTATATGTATTGATAATAATGGAAACATAATTAAGTTTAGAAATATTATATTATATAATAGAAAAGTTGTAATTCCTAGGGCTGCTATTTATAAAAATGTTTTAATAAAAAACTATATAAGGGTGCTAAGTTATTTTTTTTTTTTTATTATAACATTATTATATTATATAAATTATATATCTTTAAAGCATGTGCTATAAAATGTAGGCTCAAACATGTTTGATCCCACTGACCCGAGTAAGCAAGATGCAGAGGATATCTACGGAGATAATGCGGACTTAGTTGCCAATTCAAGCGGATAATTGGCTATTACACCCTGTATGTAAATCATGCTCAAGCATGTAACGTTAACTTAAATGGAAAGAGTTAAATGACCATCCAATTATCTCACAAATTACTTAAAGCTAACCTCTTTTAAAAGGAACATTTTCCCCATCAATACTATCCATACCCTATAAAAATATTCTTTCAAGGGTTAATATTCAAACATAAATGGTCTTGTTTCAAACTATCCATGGCAAATATCTTAAGAAATTATAATCGTAGATTTAAAAAATCTATGAACATTTCGACTTACTGTTTAATCTAATTCAAATTTGTCCTCATGTATGATTATTTTGGTAATCCTTACTCTTTTTCAAATAAAAATTGTGATACACGTTGTGTTGTAGTATGTGTTATTAATATTTATTTTAATAAATAAAAGAATATTATAATTTGACATAAATTGCCCATATAATTGTGTTATATTATAAGATAAAATATACATATTTAAGACATTATTTTAAATTGGTACTTTGGTAATATGAGTTTTCATCCTTAAAATTATTGTACAGAAGTGATGAATCACCTTTGTTTTAATTAACTATAAAGTCACGTCACGTAATAATCTTTAAATGGCGGTAACATGAATTATAATTTTTTAATAAATGTGATATGGCTAAGAATGATTTTTTAATTAACTGACAGGAGGGCAATGAGTAATTATTAACTTTGTGATCCATATTTTGAATTTTGTAACCGTAATCTCGTGACGTAGTAGCATCTACCCACACCAAAGTTAAAGTGACTCCACAAAGCCCTATTATAACTAGGAAGGATCCAATACTGATCAGTTGACCTTCAAAGGGTGATTAGACTCAATAAGAAGCTTTTTAAGTTGGTCTAGTCTTAATAATGACTTGGAATGTGTTTGTTTTACTAAACCATAATTTGATAGTAAGTGTTTGAGGCGTTCTTAACTGTGTAAGTAATATAACGGTACATACCTCCCGTGTAATACATGATAAGAGTGTTTGTTGATAGGACTCATAAGTTACCAGGATCCATACATAACTTCACTATAATACCATTTAGGACCAATAAGAGATGTCTTTAAACCAAATGGTTATATGTATAATCATAATTATATCATTATATTAATAATTATAATATAATAACTAAGTTCCAATTACGTCTGGTATACATTTGATATACTGAAATCTACTTGTATTCTTAGATACCAGTCATTGTATTATAAACTACTTATTAATATAAGACCTCTTATATTAATATGAAAAACACGGGGTGTGTGATTGTACCTACTCAAATATATTTAGTAAATACTAATTAAAATAATATCACATTTCTTAGATTTATTTTAGTAGATTTATATATTTATAAATTCAGGATATTTGCATATTGATATAAGTGTTGCATTTATTTTTCAGCAATATTAATCACAAGTTAACAACTTAATCTGAGAATAGATTAGCAAGGGTAAGCCGGCTTACAAGATTATTCAAAGGAAGTTTTAGGAAGTCTTGTTATAAGCAGATTTGTCAAGCAGCTTAAAAAGTCAAGCAGTTGATGTGAATATTCAAAGAGCGGACTCAAAGTTGAACCCACCAGCGTATTAAGTAGCCTTCTCTCTCCCCCTCTATACCCTCACTTCTCTTTCCGTAAATGTCTCATACACATACTTTCAAACCCAACAAATTATTACTATATCGTAACCTATAAAGGTTTTAGCCATTAAGTATGTTATATTATATATTTTGTTTACTACAACTTGACTTTTGGATCTTGATCAAAGTCCAATCATATACAGGGTGTCCAGCTTTAAATGTCACACGTTTTAGAGGATTGTTGTCAGGTCTTGTTTAAAAATGTACCTTGGTTTATACATAATCCCAATGTCAATCGTTGTACCTTGGGTCCTACCAAGTCCCAACGTCATTCGTCGTACCTTGGGTTATACCAAATCCCAACGTCAATCGTCCTAACCTGCCCCATACACGTACAGTAAGTAGTATAAGTAGCAATTTTCAATACCACTGTACGTGTATAGGTGGGCGGGTGGGTCAATACCACCGTACCTGTTTCGGTGGGCGGGTGGGTCAATACCACTGTACGTGTATGGGTGGGCGGGTGGGTCATTTCCACTGTACGTGTATGGGTGGGCGGGTGGCAAGCAAATAATGCCATATAACATGTGTGCTATATCGATTCGTTTTCTATCTGTATGTCTGTATGTGTTTTTACAAACATTTCAATACCTCAGAAACCGTTTGAAATATAATAGATATCAAATGTTTTGTAAAAAGATGATATTAAAAAGACACATTTCTTGTAAAATGGCTGAATGTCTAAAATTAGTTTAAAAATTGTGGATGTCTAAGTATTCCAAAATCAAATATAAAAACCTACACATATTACAAAACAAAGTGAAAATGCATTATCTGTAGACTAAGTTATGCAAATTCAACGGTATGCCAATTAAAAAAAGATCGGTTATTAAATAACAGAGAGACCTTATTTTTGTGACTGAAAGCATTGTGTATTAACATTTTTGTGTAGCTTTTGTGGGTTTTATGATATTCTACTTTGACATTTTTAGACATCCGCCAACTTGAAACAAGTAATCTTAGACATTCAGCTTTTTTACATGAAATGTGTCTTTTTGGATCATCTATCATACGCATATTCAGTAATGTGCATCAAATAGTTACTGACATTAAAATATTTGTAAACACAAACAGGTAACGAATCGAGACGGGAGACTTGTTATAAGGCATATTATTACTTGTCTTGACGTGACAAACAATCTTCTAAAATATACGACAGTCAAAGCTGGACACCCTGTATACATCGCAGATTTTTTTAAACTAAGAATGCTAGGTTACAACAAACCATACAATAAAAATAGCCATAAAGATGTTTTTATAGCCATTCATGAACATTTGGTCTCAGATAGGCTTTTGTAAGGTTAACGATGCAAACTAAACTATCTCAGCAAATAAAAGAAGTTTATTTTACATTAATTATGTGACATATTCAATGAATATTAAAATATATAGAATTGCGTTGCTTTTTTAACTATAACGGGATATGGTATTAGGGACCCCATATCTCTTTATAAAATATGGGATGTCATAAACTTTCATTACTGTATAGTAGATTATCTAAAGTTATATATTGATCAACAATATATAACTTTACTTTAGGTATTTAATTTCGGTTTCATATGAATAGGCATTTGGCAATTGTCATAATATCCATACAAAATTGCAATTTTTTTATCTTCTACCAAATAAAATTATAAAAATTTAATGGATGACTTTTTTATATGCGTTACTCTCAGATCTACTGAAGTACTGTATTTTAGCCACATACACTATGAGGCATATGCACAATGGAGGGAATAGATACTATGTTGAGTTTTCTTGCCTCGACTATTCACTCTCTCACTTAGATATGATTCAGTGAATGCTTTAATTTTATCTTATTTTACTTATTTATGATAGATCATTGAGTAATCTCACGAAAAACTATTGATGTTTAAAGCATGTTCATACATTTACGTTTGATAACCAAGCTTGTCATGTAGACTTAATATTAAGAAAAACCTTTATTAAAAAAAAAAATAATGCTAAGGATTACGTTTTATTTTTTATTTTACCCTCAAATCTACAGCAGTACTGTGCTTTATATACCAGAGCTTATCTATCAAGATATACGATTTTTTTGATACGAGTGGTGACAAATAACAATAATTGAAATATGCTCCATCTCAAAAAATTGTGTACATTTTTTTATTAAAAAAATGTTAAAAATACCTTTTTTCATCTATTCTCTTATATAACTTTGGAAGTACTAACTTTGGAAGAATGTTGAAAAGAGACAAAAGTTTTGTTATCAAATTCTGGGTAAGGTATAGTTGGTTAGAATACTCGAAATTAATTACTCTTGTTGCAAAAACCATTATCTTATAAAACCTTAAAAAAGGTAATTTTTTTAATATTTCTCAATCACTTAAATTTATCTGAGGAGTAATTTATTAATTAATTTGGGAATTAAATTTGTATTCCCAGAGAGAAAACTTCAAACTATGGTAAATAAAACCACGAAATTTTGTTAAATTCCATTGGATAATTTTTGCATTATAATTTTGCAATCTAATTTTCTCTTGACAGACAAGCAAATGTTTAAATTTTTGCCAAACTTAAAATACACGGTTGAGGCACTTGCCAAATATTTTTAAATATACTGATAAGCTGAACCTTTCACAAGGTTCTTGTAAAATTTAAATCGGACGATTTGAACGCTTCCGGGATTTTATTTTTCTTTTTTTTTTCTTTTTATCATAAACAATTTCACTATATACGCATATTTTCGGCGAAACATTCTAAAAAGTACTCGAAAAGACGCTTTACTGGTACAAATTTCGTTCAAATCCACCGTCTGGTGTCCGAGGTACAAGCTGTCAAAGTTAACAAGTGTTTGCGGCGAATGTTTAAACAATACGGAGTTTGTCATACCAAGTTCATTTTGAGTGCTTGTATAACAGAAGTACAATGTACAGTGCATAGCTGTTGTAATTCCGAAACAATATACGACAGCTCTATATGTCTACGAACAGTAAATGAGTCTCGTACTATTTCTGCAAACATGGAGTTTTATGTCATTTAACTATTATAAGAGCACAAACAATATAAAAAATATTGAATAGGGCATATAAAAATTCACAAAGTGCCTAAATAAATAATGTATACGTTTAACAGATTTCATTTTGTGTAAAACTCTCAAGACTACATGTATTATTTATTGTAATGGAGTTGTTACTAATAATATAAATTAAAGTACTACATGTAGGTAGAATTTAACTAATTACTTTGGTGAGTCAATAGGTAATTCAGAGAGTGAACTGAGTTGAAATCACATTGAAGTAAGTGCAGTATTGATCAACATATTCATCCAATAGATTTATTGGTGCCTGAATAAATAGTGGTTCATAAATGCAAGATTTGGACCTTTTATGTTAATTCACTTCCACTACTTTTTCGTTACTTCACTATCACTACTTTTTTATAGCAATTACGGTTAGGTTAGGTTAGGCTAGGTTATGGGGCTACTAAAGTTGATCACAAACTTGTAAATACCGCCGAATGCGCTCTCCGTGTGAAAGTTCTTGGAAAGCGATAAGGTAAGGCCAGTGCTATCGGATTCCTAGCGGATAAGGAATACCACAGTGAACGTACAAATGATTGGAGAACAGTTTTTAGAGAAATAGAATAGTTACCACGTGATAATGAATTAAAGGAAACAAAAAAGTAGTGGTAGTGAATTTACGGAAAAGATCCCAATATATTTAACATTAATTCAATTAGTATTAATCAATAATTTATCAGCCTACGTAAATCTGCACACAGTAGGAATAATATTACATGTTGGCTAGTTTCATCAGCTCTCACCGGCGTGTCGGCGTGCAAATTTCACGGCCGCCTTACCTACCCACCCACTGCTTTCAGGCATATAATATACTTTAATATGAACATTAGAATGAATACATACTATGTTGAGTTTTCTTGCCTCGACTATTCACTCTCTCGACAAGACATGGTTCAGTTTATTGTTATTTATGTTTATTTAAAACAACGATCTTTTATTTATATATGATATATTATTTAGTTATTTCACGATAAAATAATAACATGGAATGCATTATCATAGTATGTCTTTGATAACGAAGCTTATTATGTAAACTTAAAATTAAGAAAACCCTTTATTAAAAAAATAATGTTATGGATTACGTTTTATTTTTTTATTTTACCCTCAGATCTACAGAAGTACTGTGCTTTAGGAAAGCCTACAAAAACACAGCTGGTAAACCTGAAAATCCTGTGTAGGGAGGTTTTAGCAGATTATACGATTTACACATTGTTGATGTCCGTTTTCAGCGTGCAGGATTACAGTTGGACAGGATTGTGAAATACAGTACTGTATGTGGTAAAACTGTGTTCCGTAAAAAGAGTGGTTTTAATATATTTTATTTCATAATATTTCAAAATCAATGTTTGAATATGATACTACAACAAAAGTTTTTATTTTACTTTTTCATAACCATCAACTGAGTGTCATATTCTAATTATGTCGCACTAAATGACTAAACAATTTTATTACTTTGGGTATTTCATGTAATTTTTACAAGTCAAAAAGCAACAATCAACCTAGTACTCATGTGTTAAATGTAGGGTTGGTTGTAAATGCTGGGTAAATAAAATCATATATTTTTTATTACGGAAATAGGCCCAATTAATACGAAGTCCTCGTGGTTATAAAGACAAGACAATTATTTATTTTAGGCGCGTTGGAACGAATCCTCAAAGAGAATTTTGTACAAAGTGTGTGTACTGAGATAAAAACATTATAGAACTGAACCCAGATAACCTGCATGCCAATACATGACTATACTCACTATAATATGATCATGTATAGTATACTCTACATAATATATAAATTTATTGCACCGTGCAAATTAAAAGCTATAAATCGGACAGTTATTTTACACAAATAGTAATACAAATGTGTATTTTATTTGGTTTTGTGACTGTAAAGCAAATTATATTTTAAACTAAAGATGAAGTTCCCTAATTTTTTTGGGTTTTCCTCTTTACTATTACACAATAAAAGCTACCCTTCAGTAATTTGAATATAATAATATTTTATTTTTATTTCAACCTATTGTAAATCTAAATGTTTTATTGGTTGATGTGAGTGTTTGACAATGATTACTGTACTTCGTAATTGAAAGGCCTCATGAATAAACTTAAAAATGTAACTATGATTGATTGCTTATATCGATATTAAATAATAATAATACCTATTAATCAGTAATATAACGATTTTAAAACACCTTGATGTGGTTAATCACGATATATTGAAAAATTACAGTAATTATCATTTATTATATATATATAAAACCAAATGTTTC
Organism: Stictocephala bisonia; assembly: GCA_035578905.1. Taxonomy (NCBI): domain Eukaryota; kingdom Metazoa; phylum Arthropoda; class Insecta; order Hemiptera; family Membracidae; genus Stictocephala; species Stictocephala bisonia. Next base: position 68,116 of record JAQJVL010002220.1, read on the forward strand.
AAAAATGGTAGATCAAAATAGATTTATTGAAATCAAGTACTTTTTATGAAATAAAATTATATAATCATTATAATTTGAAAAAACCTAGGTTTTTAACATTTAGTGATCTATAACTTAAGTTGTTCATCACAAATGTTTCATAGAGAATCACCCCAAACATTATGTTTTATCATTTAAGAAATACATCATTAGGTAATTTAACTTTCGATAAAATATTTATACTGTAATGTTGTTATAAGCCTAAAAGTTATCATTTTGATTTTAATATGATCTGAGATTAAACATTGTTTCCACCCTCTACAAATCACTGTGCCAACACTACCTCCTGTAAAAACACACATTTGAGTCTCATGTATATGAAATCACCAAACTTTTCTACCGGAGATGGCACTTGACTTTCATAACCTTTACATTAAACTTGGCAAACGACTTAATAAAGTCTTACTTATGGAGATATGTGGATTTTTCTGGGTCACTGGCTGTTTACTGTGAGTTTTTGTTTAAAAATAAAGGTAAATGACTCCACTATACCATCCAACCAAACTTAGTTTTATAATTTTATTTTTTCAATATAAAATTTAGTTTAGTGATGCCCTACCTCACTAAAACAAATGATGTATGTATAAAACACTTTTGTACGATAAAGCCATTAATATTATTACCTCAAATTCCACGAAATGTCCTTTGACCTTTAAAAGCTATTGGTAATCAATCAATTAAAAGCAATTTAATCAAACTTCTGCTTATTATCAAATATCAACATGATTTTTATTATTTTTGTATTCTTAAAGGCATTTAAGAGAACTGAGTATCAGACTTGTCAGTCAGCTGAAAATCAAAACAACACTACGTGGTTCGGATTCCACATAACACTGTAGGTCCCATAGTTGCAATGGCTATTGGGCTATTAATAAATAGTTCTTTCTAAGTTAAGCCAAACTCAGATAGTAACAATGACTACACTCATTCATCTACACTCATCACACTCATTCGATATCCATTTTCACCTATGATCGGCGTCTTAAAAATAAATAAAAATTTTTTATATTATTTCATGCATGAAATTTTAAGAAATTATTAATAATATATTTTATTTTATACACAATATAAAGGTTCTCACGTGAAATGAATTGTTTGAAATGTTACAAATAGTTTACCTAGTACCTAATTATAGGAAATTATAATTAAGTTATACTATTTAATCTGATGACCTAGTAAGAAAGGGAAATGGATGATATTATTTTTGTTCTCTTTGTATTTTTTTTAAGCTGAATCTTTTTGCAACTATGTGTGCTAATATGTTAGACTATTATATACAATAACGGTAAAGTATATAAAATTGGATTTACTACCTTATTTGTGGGATTATGAATATAAATATTCATAAAGTAATAAAGGTATTCATTCTTTAACCAGTTAAATCTTGTATGGATCAACTATTATTTTCCAGCCAATTGAATTATGGTGAGATTGCTATACGTTGTTTTTATCCAATAAACAGAGATACATTAACAATAACTCACAGCTCTGTCATGGCAAACAATGTATGTATTTGATGAAGCATTTACATAGACAAAGGTTGTTACAACGGAGAGGAGTTCAGATGAAAACTCACAGGTCTGATATAGCTAATAAGTTATGTGACTGATGAAGCATTAACACGGAGACTCAGGCTGCTAAACGAAAGCGAGTTCAGAATAGAACCATAAATCACAGCTCTGCCATAGCTAACAAGTACTGTGAATGATGGAGCGTTAGCATAAGAAACACAGGCTGTTACAATGAAGGGAATTACAGAACACAACAATAACTTACAGCTCTATCATATCAAACAAGTTCTGTAAAATATGAAGCGTTAACACAGAAAGTCGGGTTACTACAACGCAGGAGAGTTCAGAATACAGCCATAAATCACAGCTCTGCCATAGCTAACAAGTTCTGTGACTGGTGAAGCATTGACACAGAGACACGGCTGCTACAGCGGATGAGAGTTCCGAATACAACCATATATCACAGCTCTGCCTTAGCTAACAGGTTCTGTGATGAAGCGTTAACATAGAGAAACAGGCTGCTACATCGGATGAGAGTTCCGAATACAACCATATATAACACTGCCATAGCTAACAGGTTCTGTGACTAATGAAGCTGGAACACAGATAGACAGGCTGCTGCAACTAAGGAGAGTTCAGAATGTAACCGTAAATCACAGATCTACCATAGTTAACAAGTTCTGTGACTGATGAAGCGTTAACACAGAGAGACAGGCTACTACAACGAAGGACAGTTCAGAATAGAGCCATAAATCACAGCTCTGCCATAGCTAACAAGTTCTGTGACTGATGAAGCGTTAACATAGAGAGATAGGCTACTATAATGAAGGACAGTTCAGAATACAACCATAAATCACAGCTCTGCTATATCTAACAGGTTCTGTCACTAATGAATCGTTAACACAGAGAGACAGGCTGCTATAACGGATTATAGTTCCGAATACAACCATAAATCTCAACTCTGCCATAGCTACCAAGTGCTGTTATTGACAGAGTGTTACCACAGCGACACATACTGTTACAAGAACGATGAGTTCTGAGTAGAACAACTTAAAGCTCTGCCATATATAACAAGTTATATGACATACTTTCAGTAATCTTTATTGTGTGTACAGAGCTCATCCTATTATGGCTATGGACATTAGGTGAGGTGTTTTGTGATTTTCCAAATAGAATTATCAGTATATATTCCTTAGTAACAATTCAATTTCAAAAATTACTTGGGAATAGATTGTACAGTGTTGTGATTGTACATATCACTCTCCACGTTGTTAAATATGTAATAGATATCTTTGAACTGTACTTTTACAAGTGCCTTTATTATGGAATTCGTTAAATTTCACTCAGCACGTATTCGTTACTGCCCCTAACACAATTATTTGTGAAAACAGCTATTTAAAACTCCACCAAGGTTGTATGCCCTAATAATGGCAATTACCAGCACGTAAGGCCTCGCCCCCTGAGTTCACGTCTTTACAATGTGACTGAGATGTTTACTTAAAAACTATGTGTTTAGCTACTGGTGTGAGTGGATAAAAATATAATGGATTTCTTACATCTAAAAATATATTTATATTTATTTTACAGATTACAAGGTTCTCTCAGAAGTACTGTCAAATGTTCTGAAATTGGACTATAAGCACGACAAATACTCATAAGAGGAAACGAAGTAAAGTTTTTGTTCATTGAAATATAATTTTTCCATCAAATAATTCAGCAATGCAAAAGTTGAATGATTGAATAATTTAAGGATCTTTAACATCTTCTAATCAATATTACATAAAACTTTGATAATGTAATCATTAATAAATACTCATGTAAGTATATAATTTATTCTAATAGAATAAGTTAATACAGAAATAATTAAGGTATTATCCACTCAAGACGTTACGTGAAATAATACGTTGATGACGAAGGATACTTGATAAATATTGTTAATCTTAATACAAAATTTACAATAACACAATCACGTAAATAAAAACGTATCAATTCCAACAGTGCATGTACTTAAAACATCACGAAAATTAGCAAGTCACCAGTTAATATGTAAGGTACAAAACAAGTTACACTTTAGTTATAATTACACTTATTTGTAATTAAGTAATAGATAGTTGAGGCTTTCGTGTGCTAAAGCGTTAGTAAAAACTATTATTACAATGTATCAATACGCTACAGATTTTGTGGATTTAAATAAAATTCAAAAATAAATTGACATAATTAATGCAATTCGGTGCTAGATTCAATACATAAATCGATAACAAACGAATGATAAAAGGGCTAGTTTAGTTTCTTAAACAAATTAGCATTGTTACAACTAAACAGAATTTTCGACGATTATTTATACAACATAAATCAGTAACTTTATAATTGTAGTAAAGTATATCTGATTTAGGTTATTAAAAATGTAAACATTTGTATAGCAGAGGGAATAATCATTGGTTGATTTATACAAATAATCAGCACTAATAATACACATGATGTAGCGTGGGTTTAGTTAATCAAACAAAACAGTTTGATCTACTATTTAAAAAAAATTTGGAGATATACATATATAGTGTGATAATTAATGTAATTTTTCCATGTATTGTAATTGACCATATCAAGGTGTTTTAAAATCGTTATATTACTGAATAATAGATATTATTATTTGACATCGATATAAGTAATCAAATATTCCAATAAATGTTAAAGTTTATTCGTGAGGTCTTTCAATTACTAAGTAATCACTGTCAAACACTCAAATCAACCAATACAACATTTAGATTTACAAAATGTTGAAATAAAATAAAATATTATTTTGTACAGAGGCTAAAGTCGTGTAAAACGTGTTATTTATCTAAACCTACTGCACTGAGCTGTGGTATTTAAGTGTAAAATAATTATAAAACCAGAAGACTTACCACAAACTCATACATACAGAATATAAATAAATAATCACTTATTCTCTTGGTTACATAAGGAGTGAAGTGTTTAACATACTAACAACCTTTAAAAAACATACTTCCATTTCTTGCATTATAATCAGAATAACGAAACTAATTTATTAGGTATCGAAAATAACTGTCTAATGAATTAATACAGCCTTCTCAAAGGTACTTACATGCACAGTGGTATTGAACCACCCACCCACCCATAAACGTACAGCGGTATTGACTCACCCACCCACCTATACACGCACAGTGGTATTGACTCAACCATCCACCCATACACGTACAGTGGTAATGACTCAACCACCCACCCATACACGCACAGTGGTATTGACTCACCCGCCCACCCATACACGTACAGTGAAAATGACTCAACCGCCCACCCATACACGCATAGTGGTATTGACTCACCCGCCCACCCATACACGCACAGTGGTATTGACTCACCCACCCACCCATACACGCACAGTGGTATTGACTCAACCACCCACACAGTGGTATTAACTCACCCGCCCACCTATACACGCACAGTGGTATTGACTCACCCACCCTCCTATACACGCACAGTGATATTGGACAGTAGTTATTAAAATTTAGTTGATACTGGTACAGTAACTCTGTAACCACTATAATTAAGGGATACGGAACCCGATATTTAAATAAGTCAGCATCTTTTTTTTAAATATAATAAGTTGTAATTAATTTTAAGAGGAAAGAAATACGGACAGAATTTTGCTGATAATATCCAATAGGTAATATCCAATAGGTAATATCCAATAGGTTTGCTGAATTAATACAGCCTTCTCATAGGTACTTACATGCACAGTGGTATTGAACCACCCACCACCCAAAAACGCACAGTGGTATTGACCCACCCGCCCACCTATACACGTACTAACTCCTAACACATTACCCAGTTTAATGTCCAGATATATATTTTCCTTACGGTCTCTGAAATACATAGTTTTTATATGATTTAATCTAGAATACACCCAATTTATTCCCATAAATTATCATTTATTTTATATTATGTTGGATTTTCCAGTCAATGAGAAAACTGCACTTATATACACATAGGTAAAATTGTAGACATTTTAACTTTGTCCGTGGTCATTAACAGATTAAATCCAATGTAATTATATTTATTGGTCTTTTACATGTGCTCATTAAAAATAAATACATAAAATAAATACTATAAATAAATACATAAAATATAAAAAGTAAATAAATACTGATATAGTAGCAAAAATAAGCAATTTGATTAAAGTAGGCCTAAATATATTTGAATAAAACAAAATTAGTACATATAAATACTGTATAGATTTAAGTTCTGTATTTTAAAACAAAGTCCTAACATTTTTTATATACCTCAAACCTTTCACCAATCTATTACTTTAAACTACAATAAGATATATATATATATATATATATATATATTTAAATGCACTTCTTTTTAAAACTATACTATTTATATTTCGGTAAGAAAATATGTTTTATAACTTTTAATATAAAATTAAAATATAAAACAAATATATTTGTTATTCAATTTTATATTTTATAGTTTATGTTACAATTCATTGAACATTATATAAAACTTCTAATATAGTACTGGAATACAGTATTCCAACATGTAATATAATAATAAACATTTGTTTCAGGTAATAGATGTATTAAAATTACCTGACCATAGAGTAAAAATTAATTTCTTTAAATTTAATATGATATTCATTATAGTTACTGGCTAAGTATAAATAAGGTTTTCCTATGTAAGATAGTTTCATTACATTATTCCTTTAATGTCACGCTTAGCACTCTAACGTGGTGGAATGATTACTTTTGTCTTAATAACATGGAAACATACAATATTATAAAAAAGTTTGTTGAATTGTTTATTTGAGTGTTTCAATATAAAATTGTATTCAAAGAGTTTGTCACTTTAATTAAAACTATCCTTTCTTTATTACGTAGAATTAAATGTTTTTAAAAGAATCTCCTAAGGAAAATTTTAATGTTAGTATGCTTAGCATTATGACACCGATTAGTTTCAAACCTCAAGGCCAATATTTAAATCACAATCGTATTTATTGTTAAAAGAAAGAAGGTAGCTTTCGATCTTCTAAGTCTAAAAATTTGACTTACAAGATCAATAAATGAAATACAATATTGGTATGGATAAATAACGTAAAATTAATTTTAGTGTTACTTTTTTGTGATTTGGAATGTATACTGTTAATATTTTACGACTGTATATATTATAATTACTTTTTATATATTGTTTGTTTGACGATGGCTCAGGTGACTCAGTAGCTAAGCCTACGGAGGGCAAGTTTCAAGGTTCGAGTCCCCACTCAGCCAACGGTAGGTATTTCACTGGTTGAATGAAGGTCACGCACAGGCTTGTAGGCCCATGTGAACTAGCGAGTGAAGTTTTTACTAAAAAATAAATAAATAAATAAAAAATCGGCTAATTGAAGGTTAACATTAACATATGTTAACCGGTAAAGAAACAGCAAAAGTTTAATGCTTAGCATAAATGATACAAACAGCATCAAAATACAGTAATCATTTAATTGTGGTTTTGAGATATCTTTATATTACATTATGGTTGTTTTATATTACATTATGATTGCTTTATATTACATCATGGTTGCTTTATATTACATTATGGTTGTTTTATATTACATTATGGTTGTATCATATTCGACCTCTATATAAACAGTCAGAGATCTCTATGAAGCTCACAGAGACAAAAACTATTCATTTAAGTTAATTTCATTGATCAGACTTGTACTTGCACTGCATTCGTTAAACATACATAGCAAAAATATTGAACTCATATTAGGCCTAGTTAAGTTAGAGATGGTGAGTTTGGATTCCAATTTGATAATTTTAAAAACTTTGATTTGCTCCTTCAATTGACCAGTCAATATGTGGAATTCAGGTTAAGTGGAAGAAGGGACTTTCTAGTCCCAACTTCACCTGGTTAAATAAAGACGTATTTCATTTCATTTCAATATTTTATGGGGAAAGTATTTTGCCCAATAAATATATAAGTAATAATACAATATAGGCCATAAAATACCAAGTATACAAAAGCAAAGTGATTAGGATTTACCATTTCATATTTAAAAAGGCAATAGGTTTGTATAGAAAATATTGTTTTATTTTTTGCATATAATTGCTTCCTATTTCAAAGAGGTTTGCAGATTTTAGATGTACTGAGAATTTTTATTAATTCAATAAAAAAATTAAGTAAACTACACTCTCTTTTAACGCTTTCACAGAACTCATTTATTTCAAGATACTTTTTTCCTAAAATATAATTTCCAAATGCTGATAAAATAGTGTGTACTCTGTGTATTGGATGAAAATTATCTGAAATTAGTACTGAGTTATAGAAATATCCATAAAAAATAGAACTTTCCTCATTTCTTTACTCAGTAAGACCATCAACAACTAGACAATTTTATATTACTCATTTCAGGTAGAAAGAAACAAGCATTTCGAGGGTCATCATAAATACGATGAGATAACAAAGAGCCCTTGCGAAGGGCTTATTTATTGCAAGTATTTCAGACATTTATAAATAAATAAGCAAACAAAATTAAGAAGAATTTGTTTACTGTAATTTTTGGAATAATCAATATTATGTCATGAACTAGCTTGTGTATTAGGGCGTTCAAATTACGTCCTTCCCTACTGTTATGGAGGATTGGCATGACTCCAATATCCATCATAACTTTTATAGAGAAAATCGTATAAATTTCTTTTGAACCTGACCAATACTGAGAAGTTCGGAAAATGTACCAGACTGACCCTTTGAAAAGTGGTGAAGATAAATAGAACAATACGTGATGGAAAATGTTGGTTCGCACAAAGAGGTAAAACTTTGGTCAATACTTAGGGGACACCCTGTACACAATAAATATTAATGGCCGTGGGATTTTCTAAATTGAACAAATTTAAAATTTCCAAAATGGAATTTGATAAAAATGTTTTATTTTATAAAAAATATATTTAGAAATACTGGCTAATTCTATTTGCAGTATAATGCAGTATTCTAAAAAAAATACACCTGAATTTTAGTTTGATGGGCAGCCAATATTTATGTGGACAAGGGATTTTAGGTGACGGAGTTAGAACTGTTGTTATTAACTCTAAACCTACAGTTGAGTTATAGACGTAATATTGACTTTTATTGCCAGAGGTAACAACTAAGGTAGTTACTGCCTGTGTTTGGAGAGTTTTACACATCGTTTAGGTGACGGAGTTAGAACTTTCGTTATTAACTCTAAACCTACAGTTGAGTTATAGAGGTAATATTGACTTGTATTGCCAGAGGTAGCAACTAAGGTAGTTACTGCCTGTGTTTGGACAGTTTTATTCATGGTTTAGGTGACGGAGTTAGAACTTTCGTTATTAACTCTAAACCTACAGTTGAGTTATACAGGTAATATTGACTTGTATTGCCAGAGGTAGCAACTAAGGTAGTTACTGCCTGTGTTTGGACAGTTTTATTCATGGTTTAGGTGACGGAGTTAGAACTTTCGTTATTAACTCTAAACCTACAGTTGAGTTATACAGGTAATATTGACTTGTATTGCCAGAGGTAACAACTAAGGTAGTTACTGCAAGTGTTTGGAGAGTTTTACATATCGTTTAGGTGACGGAGTTGGAACTTTCGTTACTAACTCTAAATCTACAGTTGAGTTATAGAGGTAATATTGACTTGTATTGCCAGAGGTAACAACTAAGGTAGTTACTGCAAGTATTTGGAGAGTTTTACATATCGTTTAGGTGACGGAGTTGGAACTTTCGTTACTAACTCTAAATCTACAGTTGAGTTATAGAGGTAATATTGACTTGTATTGCCAGAAGTAACAACAAAGGTAGTTACTGCAAGTGTTTGGAGAGTGTTACATATCGTTTAGGTGATGGAGTTAGAAATTTCGTTATTAACTCTAAACTTACAGTTGAGTTATAGAGGTAATATTAACTTGTATTGCCAGAGGTAACAACTAAGGTAGTTACTGCCTGTGTTTGAAATGAAATGAAATGAAATGAAATGAAATGAAAATTGTCTTTATTAGGCGGAGTTAGGACTATTAAGTCCTCTCTTCCACTCAACCTTATTTCCAAAAATATGTTGTTTTTTCAACTATATGAAATATACACAGTACATTTTACAGTTTCTTAAATATCTACTTGTATATTCTTAAACAAAAACAATAACTTATATCTAACATTTTATTGATAAAAATGGCAAAAGAATATTACTGATATTAAAATAATAAAGACATAAATCAATATTCAGAAATTAATTATTTCTAATATCATACATTCCACATACATACAAATCACTCATGAACCACAGCCCCCGCAACCCCCACCCACCCCTACCAGCCCCGCAGAAGCCGGTCCTTTACCTCCAACCCGAAACGAGCGCGCTTATCAATGGTCCTGATGTTATCAGGGAGCAAATTCCATAAACGACAAGCAGAAACGGTAAAAGATTTGCTATAGAGAGTGGTGTAATGAATAGGCACTGATAGTAGGGAGGCTCCCTGACGTGTATTTCTGGTACTGATTTCGGAGATGAACTTGAAACGCTCGGACAAGTATTCAGGAGATCTAGTGTTTAAAATATTGAACACAAGAATAAGGATGTGGTATTCACGAAATTGTTTTAGTTTGAGCATCCGTAACTGTTTGTAGAAAGGAGAAACATGATCATCCCGTCTTAAATTGAATATAAATCTAATGCAGAAGTTCTGTGCTCTTTGAAGCTTGTCCGAGAGCTTAACAGTCATATCATTGATCACCACGTCACAGTAGTTGAAATGAGGCAGAACCAGAGTTTTTACTAGCATCACTTTCACAGAAAATGGCAGATAGGAAGCACATCGTTTAAGACTATGAATGCCAGCAAACACCCTACTGCATACCAACGTAACATGATCAGTCCAACCCAAAGTTTTAGTCATAGTAAGTCCTAGATTCTTTACACTGTCGGAGTAGTCGAGAGTATTGTCATTTAGTCTCAGTCTAGGGAAATCAGTGAAATTGATTTGTCGAAGTAGTCTAGAATGTCCAATAAGGATAGTCTTGGTTTTATTATCATTTAACATTAGTCCATGTCTCTGAGCCCAACCAGCTATTGCAGCAATATCAAGGTTCATTTGTGAAACCGCTCGGTGGGACACAGCAATAGGGAAATGTTGGTAAATCTGTAAGTCATCAGCGTACAAGTGACATTTAGAGAAGCATTTGTCAGATGTTACATCATCAATGTAAAGTGAGAAAAGTAGAGGTCCCAGAACGGATCCCTGTGGCACACCTCTGATCACAGGTTTCCATTCGGACGTGCCCTCTCCAGTACGCACACACTGGCGACGACCCGACAAGTAGGACCCGACCCAGTCCACACAGTTATCAGAAAACCCGTATTTTTTAAGTTTCATAAGGAGTAAAGGATATTAAACGCAGTCAAAAGCTTTAGAGAAGTCAAAAAGTGTTAGTATTGAAAGATTACTCTTGTCCATTGCATGCCGTATATCATCGGTGATTTTCAGAAGGGCTGTTGTAGTGTTGTGATTAGGGCGGAAGCCAGATTGAAAGTTAGATATTAGTTTACTGTTTGAAAGATAATCATAAATTTGCTTATGAACAATTCTCTCGAGGCATTTGGACAGGGCGGGAAGAATACTTATTGGCCTTAAATCAGAGGGAGATAAAGGATTTGAAGTTTTAGGCAAAGGTTGAACAATAGCAGACCTCCTGGCACTAGGGAAAATAGCTGATATTAAAGAAAAATTAAATATTGCTGTAATGATTGGTAGTGTAACGGGTAGGGTAGGTTTGATAAATTTTATTGGAATACTGTCAGCTCCGACTGCGTTACTAGTTGTCCAATTCAAGGCTTTTAGCACTTCTTCATCAGTAGCCAAACGGAATGAAAATTTATGGAAAGGCCTAGGAAAGGGAGAACTGGTTAGTTCATTAACGTAAATTTTGGCTTTTGATAAATCAATAGGAATATTAGTGAAATAATCATTAATAACATCAAGGTCGATGTTGATGGAAACAGTAGGGTTTGACTTCCCAATCCCCAGCTCCTTAACTTTTGTCCAGAGTGATTTAGTAGACTTTTTATTGTCAGATAATGATCGGTAATAATGTCTAATTTTAGAGTTACGGATCTGTTGCTGGGTTTGGTTTCTTAATCTCTTATACGCATCCCAATCATGGGCACATTTAGATCTTTTTGCCTTGCGGAAGCATGCATCTCGTTGCTTTTGCATTCTACGTATTTGATCTGTGATCCAGGGTGCAGGCTTTTTTGTAATCCTTTTTTTTATAAGTGGAGCATGTAGATCAAGAAGATAGTTCATAAATACGTTGAACTTATTGACCATTGTGTCAATATTGGTAAGTTCAAGAATATCATTCCATGGAAGGGACATTGCATCAAAGATAAGTGAATCAGGATTAATGCTTTTATAATCTCTGTATTGGACGAATTTGGCACTCTGCTTTTGAGGATGAAGGTTGTAAACACAGAAAATAAGGTCATGCTTTGAAAGTCCAGGAGCTGGAACTTGACAGTGATATGCGACTAGGTCAGGGTCACAAACCGCCATAACGTCAAGCCAGGTGTCGGCTGTAGAAGTGTGATGAGTAGCTTTTAGTGGCAGTATAGTCATACTAAATGATCGAAACATATTTGTTAAAAAAGTTTTGTCGTAAGTAAGTGGTCCCAGTAAATCAGTATTGAAGTCACCCATGACAATGACATGACTGTAGCGAGGCAATAGGTCTAGCAGTGCGAGTTCATATTCTGCCAGATATCCAAGATGAGGTGCCCTATAACACACACTGACAAGGACATGTGTTACACCAACACAAACGTCAAGAAACATAAACTCTGGTCGGCCAGGTCGGGAAGTATCAGAGCGAAGTACAATGAATGAATTAAGGTTTGATTTAGAGTATATAGCAACACCACCGCCAACCTTATGGACCCTGTCATTCCTAAATAATGTGTAGCTAGGAAGACCAACTGTTGCACCAGTGATATTTGGTTTCAGCCACGTTTCACAAACTAAGATTAAATCAAAAGAACAAGGGCTGAATATGTCTCTAAACTCATCAATGTGACATAGAAGTGATTGTGAATTGACATGTGCAATCTTGAGCAGACCATTATAAGGCGATGTTATCTGATTAATGAACTGTGGCAGGGGAAGAGCGCCCTCGCCGGGTGAGGAAGGGTCAGGTCCCGACATCCAGGCGGCGGCAGGCGGTCGGCGAGACGGACGACCGCGGCAACATGAGCAATTCATTCACACAACATTCACACACAACAAAAATTAACCATTCATACATGAAAAACAACTAAAAACAGCTTGTTGGCTCCCTAATACAATAATAACTTATTTGATGAAAATTGGAAATTAATTTCAAAAACTAATAAAATAAAAAATGATATTACTAAAAAATAAAATAAATAAATAAATAAAACAAACTCATACAAAAAAAATTAAACACTTAACTAATCATAATAGTAGTGGTGATAAATGTAAATAAATAAGTGAGCTTTTTAATAATTTGAGCATTAGTTGTAAGCAGATTGCTCACATTAAAACGGGTTCTTAAATATAATGAATTAATAAATTAAATTAAAGAGAATTATAGGATTAGCACATGTATCAGAACATTTTATAAATAAACAAATAACATTATACACTGGGATGCTTTTATAAACTAAAATTAATAGATATAATCAAATATATAGGTCTAAATTAAATATATAAAACTAAAAAAATACAGGGGGTTTCCTTAGTACACAGAAATAGATGGATAAAAAATGAATTGGAAACAAAATAATAGGCTACCTTAAATTCGGTTTTGCAAACGAAATCTTATACATAATCTGTGGAACATTTAACGGGCTGACAATGATAAGTAGCGATTGTATTGGACAATTAAACATTTTTGTTTTAAATATTTTAGAGAAAATATTAACTTTAGAAAGAAATAAAACAATTTATACAAATATTCATATAACAATAAATAAAAGACAATTTTAATAATCAACGACTAAAAAAATAAAAATCAAGTTAAGATAAAGAAAAATAATAATAATGATGATCGTTGAATACAATGATCTAAAATTAAATAGAAGGAAAAGAAAAACTAAGACATACCCAAAGTACAATGCAAGAACCTTCACCCCTCAGTTAGTCCCTTCAGAGTTGTAGCGGATCGTTTCCTTCCCTCGGCGTCCTCCCAGATGACTTTTCCATCTGAGGTCCACACCTTCTTGGGGCCATGGAGTTCGACAGCTTTCCTGAGTATGTCAGCTCGTCTTGAAGTCAGGTCCTCTCGAATAGTTAAGCCTGATCCTTTGAGACACCTCTTCTTATTGAAGATGTCACGCCTGTCCCTGTAGCTGCGAAATCGAACGATGATCGGCCGAGGACGCTGCAACTTGCCACTGTCACCCGAGGGTTGAGGCCTGCCGACACGATGGCTTCGCTCCAGTCGTTCCAACGGGAGGTCTACGCCGATCTTCTCTTGGAGCAGCGTCAACACTATCTTATCAGTATCTTCATTCCGATTCTCTGGCACGCCAAAGAACCGAAGATTATTTCGCCGCTGATATTGCTCCAGATCATCTTCTTTTTCCTTGCTCCTTTCTTCGACACGCTGGATTTCAACCTTCAGTTTGCTGACTTCATTGCTTAATTCTTCAATGCGGGATTGGGCCTCCTTCAACGATCGAGAAAGAGTGTCAACCACAGCATCACGAACACTCTCCGTCAGACGAGACACGACCCTATTCACAAATGAGTCATCGTTGAGGCATCTGAGAACAGCATTCTCAATGTCCCTGACGTTCATTGTGGTGCTCGGTGGGGAGCTGGACAGCAAGCAGTCGTCCGGCGAAGGAGGCAGTGGAGATCTAGTGTACGATAAGGAGCGCTCCAGTCCACGCTTATCGCTTAATGTCTTGCCCTTCGCCCTCCCACGTCTAGGCGACATTGGCATTTACAAAAGATTTAAAGAAATTTATAAATTTACAAGTAATGAATTGTGGAAACAAAAAAATAGCCGTTCACTGACACTAGTAGCTGTAAAACACACAACTGTGCAAAAACCCAATTAAAACTGATTTAAACAAACCAACGAAAATCACTATTTTTTAGGGAGCCGAACAAACAACGTGCACTCACTCTAGCATGTCTTATCTCTGTCCGTCACTTAAACGATGTGTAAGGAGAGTTTTACACATCGTTTAAGTGACGGAGTTAGAACTTTCGTTATTAACTCTAAACCTACAGTTGAGTTATAGAGGTATTATTGACTTGTATTGCCAGAGGTAACAACTAAGGTAGTTACTGCCTATGTTTGGAGAGTTTTACACATCGTTTAGGTGACGGAGTTAGAACTTTCGTTATTAACTCTAAACCTATTGTTGAGTTATAGAGGTAATATTGACTTGTATTGCCAAAGGTAACAACTAGGGTAGTTACTGCAAGTGTTTGGAGAGTTTTACATATCGTTTAGGTGACGGAGTTGGAACTTTCGTTATTAACTCTAAATCTACAGTTGAGTTATAGAGGTAATATTGACTTGTATTGCCAGAAGTAACAACAAAGGTAGTTACTGCAAGTGTTTGGAGAGTTTTACATATCGTTTAGGTGACGGAGTTAGAACTTTCATTATTAACTCTAAACCTACAGTTGAGTTATAGACGTAATATTGACTTGTATTGCCAGAGGTAACAACTAAGGTAGTTACTGCCTGTGTTTGGAGAGTTTTACACATCGTTTAAGTGACGGAGTTAGAACTTTCGTTATTAACTCTAAACCTACAGTTGAGTTATAGAGGTAAGATTGACTTGTATTGCCAGAGGTAACAACTAAGGTAATTACTGCCTATGTTTGGAGAGTTTTACACATCGTTTAGGTGACGGAGTTAGAACTTTCGTTATTAACTCTAAACCTACAGTTGAGTTATAGACGTAATATTGACTTGTATTGCCAGAGGTAACAACTAAGGTAGTTACTGCCTGTGTTTGGAGAGTTTTACACATCGTTTAGGTGACGGAGTTAGAACTTTCGTTATGAACTCTAAACCTACAGTTGAGTTATAGAGGTAATATTGACTTGTATTGCCAGAGGTAGCAACTAAGGTAGTTACTGCCTGTGTTTGGAGAGTTTTACTCATGGTTTAGGTGACGGAGTTAGAACTTTCATTATTAACTCTAAACCTACAGTTGAGTTAGACGTAATATTGACTTGTGTTGCCAGAGGTAACAACTAAGGTAGTTACTGCCTGTGTTTGGAGAGTTTTACACATCGTTTAGGTGACGGAGTTAGAACTTTCGTTATAACTGTAAACCTACAGTTGAGTTATCGAGGTAATATTGACTTGTATTGCCAGAGGTAACAACTAAGGTAGTTACTGCCTGTGTTTGGAGAGTTTTACTCATCGTTTTACGCAATAAACCACTCATTTTACATAACGGATCTATCCTCTACACCAGTGGTCTTCAACCCGCGGCCCGCGGTCCGCTTGTGGCCCGTCGTGTATATTTTTGTGGCCCGCCGAATGATTTTGTTTCCAAACAAATAGGAAAACATTGCAGCACTGAAGTTGGCCAATTGCTTCGGCCGTAGTAGGGGATTCGTTAAGTGGCAAAGCAGGTTGGCAACCCTGATGCTCAAGGTCACTCGTAGCATTGCAACCCATGCCAGTGTCATTGTCTCAGTCTGTTTCACCTATTTCTACTGTCTGCCCGCAAGTGAATGTTAGTTTAAGTTTAGTGAATAATGGCTTCGTGTAGTAAGAAGCGGAAGATTACCGATGAGTGCCGAGTGTTTCAAGAAAAGTGGACTGATCTATACTTTTTTGTAAATATAAAAAACAAACCAGTTTGTTTGGTTTGTAATGAGTCTGTCTCCGTAATGAAAGAGTACAATTTAAAGTGGCATTATGACACAAAGCACGCTTCCAAGATGGACGCAGTACAAGGTCAGTTTAGATTGGATAAGGTGCGAGATTTAAGGAAAAAACTTGAGAATCAACAATTTACGTTTACTCGGCAAAACGCCGAAAGTGAATCAAGTGCTAAAGTTAGCTATATCATTTCTGAACAAATTGCTAAGCAATCAAAGCCATTCACAGATGGTGAGTTTGTAAAGCAGTGTATGGAATCGGCAGCTGAAATCCTATGCCCAACACAAAAACATTTGTTTTCAAAGGTTAGTTTATCTGGGGTCAAAGTTGCCAGAAGAATTGAGGAGCTATCTCAGGATATTGAAATCTCACTTAAAGACCGTGCTTCAAAGTTTGTTTTTTATTCAGTAGCACTTGATGAAAGCACTGATGTTACAGATACAGCTCAGTTAGCCATTTTTATTAGAGGAATCGATAAAAATTTCTCTATTACCGAGGAAATGGCAGCACTATTTCCAATGAAGGGCACTACTAAAGGCACTGATATTTACAAGGCTTTGACTTCAACTTTAATCCGGTTTGGCCTAAATCTGGATAACTTGAGCGGTGTTGTAACTGATGGGGCCCCAGCAATGACGGGAAAAATGAAGGTGTTGTAGCTCTGATTAGAAAAGATGCAAGTGAAAATGAAAAGTTCATACAATATCATTGCATTATCCATCAAGAAAATTTGTGTGCAAAAAGTGTTTGTTTCAAATATTTCATTAAAGATGTGACTAAAATCGTGAATTTTATCAGATCACAAGGACTGAACCACAGGGAATTCCAAACCTTCCTTAGTGAGATGAATGCAGAGTATGGTGATGTAATTTATTACACAGAGATTCGTTGGCTCAGTCGAGGAAAGTTTTTAAAAAGGGTTTTTGATTTGAAAGAAGAAATCTGCATGTTCATGGAGAGTAAAGGGAAGGCAGTTCACTACTTCAAAGATCCCAGTTGGATGGCTGATTTTGGGTACCTAACTGATATTTCAATACATCTCAATGACTTGAATATTAGGCTACAAGGGAAGAATGCTATGATACACAATCTCTTTGATCAAGTTGAGGCGTTTGAGAGGAAACTTAGTTTGTGGAAGAATCAAGTACAACAGGGCGACTTCACACATTTTCCACCACTGTCACAATGTGAAGTTCAAAACATAGAAAAGTACAGCGAAGCACTCTCCATGTTACAGCAAGATTTTAGCAACAGGTTTTTAGACTTCAAGCAAAATAAAACTATGATGAAGCTTTTTGTGCTCCTTTCAGTGTTAATGTGGAAGACTATTCCGGAAATATGAAAATGGAACTTATTGACTTTCAGTGCAATAGCGGTTTACAGGAGAAATTAAAAAAACTTTGGACTTCTGGAGTTTTACTCATTGTATGTTGAAGGTGATCGATTTCCAGCAATCAGATCTCATGCTCTGGCCACAGCATCTCTTTTTGGCAGCACTTACATCTGTGAGCAGCTATTTTCAAGAATGAAGAACGTGAAATCGAAACTGAGAAACCGTATTTCTGACACTCATTTAGAGAACTCTCTTCGAATTGCCACATCTGACATAAAAGCTAATGTTGACAGATTAGTAAAAGATAAACAATGTCAAATTTCTCACTAAACTACAAAAGTCACAAATTTGATGTTTTCAGTTTAATTTTGAGTTTTATAACATGTTTAAATATATGTCAAGTAGACCTATATTGTTTTCAATATTGATGTTTAATACAGTTATCAACAAATATAAATTGTTATAACAAATTCATGTAAATTATTTTAACCTGAGACAAAATTCACACACATACATATATATATATATATATATATATATATATATATATATATATATATGTATATATGTATGTGTATATACACGCTTAATCAATGCGGCCTTCCAAGTCCTCCATGACAATAATTTGGCCCTTAAATAATAAAAGGTTGAAGACCACTGCTCTACACCCTCCCACCAGATTTGTTGTGTATTGAATAGAAGAATGCTTAATTAGCTTGCATGGACAGATTAAAAACAACAACTTTGTGCCATAGGTTTTTTTTATGAGAATCGTTCCTCAAATTTAAGATAACAGCAAGTAATTAGAACACATTAATTTGAAATACCGAGTAACTAATTTTATATTTTTTAATTGAATTAACAATTCAGGGACATTTCGTGTTTAGCTACGCCTCTAAATCTCATATACCTAACGAATTGAATCAATTTACAAAATCATAAAATAATTATATGTTATTATCTGAATTGTATTTGGATTTGTGAAGTAATAAATATCACTAACGCTTCCAGCTAAACAAAATGTAATGATAACAAAAACTACATATGAAAATAAAAAATCCCACTTTCTCTGTACAATATTTGTTTTCTTTATCTATGTAAACTGATACTAACTCCGTCTACAATATATGGTTTTATTATATTACAATGTCCTTAAAAAAGTCACATTGACAGCAATCATTGAACTATTTATCGTTAATAAAATAAAACAAAAGATACATTCCTCCCATAAATGTACATGAACAAATGGTATTATGCAAATTTTAAACCCCCATTCACGTAACGAATTGGACCCTATCGAGTTTTAAACTGACGAATTGCGATTACAAAACTACAATTCAGTTATGAAAAAGGCAAATAAACCTAAAGTGCACATAAAAAATTTCCAAAGTATAAACAGATAACTTACGTGCAAAAACGGCACACGGTTAGTAAAATGTATAACATATGTACTCTGCATAACACAAAACCCAAATTTACAATAATATAAAGCCTGGATTTAAGATGAAATTGAAATCAGTAACAAAATAATTGTATAAAGTAAACATATTAAAACATATGCCTCCCGGTTCTATAGTTTCAAATGAGTAAATTGACATATTTTCAATAGGAATACCACAAGCCCTTGGGTACAAATTAAAAAATATAAAAACCAAAATGGATCCTGTAAAAATGTTTATATAGTTATAACACGAAATATATAATATGCGAAAAATTTTATTTGTAGAAGGTGGTTAGAAATAGACCACAAAAGAATCTAAAATACGTATATATATATATATATATATATATATATATATATATATATATATAGAGAGAGAGAGAGAGAGAGAGAGAGAGAGAGAGAGAGAGAGAGAGAGAGAGAGAGAGAGAGAGAGAGAGAGAGAGAGAGAGAGAGAGAGAGAGAGAGAGAGAGAGAGAGAGAGAGAGAGAGAGAGAGAGAGAGAGAGAGAGAGAGAGAGAGAGAGAGAGAGAGAGAGAGAGAGAGAGAGAGAGAGAGAGAGAGAGAGAGAGAGAGAGAGAGAGAGAGAGAGAGAGAGAGAGAGAGAGAGAGAGAGAGAGAGAGAGAGAGAGAGAGAGAGAGAGAGAGAGAGAGAGAGAGAGAGAGAGAGAGAGAGAGAGAGAGAGAGAGAGAGAGAGAGAGAGAGAGAGAGAGAGAGAGAGAGAGAGAGAGAGAGAGAGAGAGAGAGAGAGAGAGAGAGAGAGAGAGAGAGAGAGAGAGAGAGAGAGAGAGAGAGAGAGAGAGAGAGAGAGAGAGAGAGAGAGAGAGAGAGAGAGAGAGAGAGAGAGAGAGAGAGAGAGAGAGAGAGAGAGAGAGAGAGAGAGAGAGAGAGAGAGAGAGAGAGAGAGAGAGAGAGAGAGAGAGAGAGAGAGAGAGAGAGAGAGAGAGAGAGAGAGAGAGAGAGAGAGAGAGAGAGAGAGAGAGAGAGAGAGAGAGAGAGAGAGAGAGAGAGAGAGAGAGAGAGAGAGAGAGAGAGAGAGAGAGAGAGAGAGAGAGAGAGAGAGAGAGAGTAAATATTTAAACAAGAAGACAAGTTGACTGACTCCTACTACCACAGTACTTGGTGTCAATATACAGCGTGCTCCTCTCACAAGTACTCACATATTGAGTGTGATGAATGGGTTCGAAATTACCTCCACTGATATTGTCTCACTCCTACTACACTGTACTTCATCAATGTCAATATACAGTATGCTCCTCTCACAAGAATTCACATATTGAGCGTGATGAATGGGTTCTATATTACCTCCACTGGTATTGTCTCACTCCTACTACACATTACTTCATCAATGTCAATTTACAGCGTGCTCCTCTCACAAGTATTCACATATTGAGTGAGATGAATGGGTTCTAAATTACCTACACTGATATTGTCTCACTCATACTACACAGTACTTCATCAATGTCAATATTCAGCGTGCTCCTCTCACAAGTATTCACATATTGAGTGTGATGAATGGGTTCTAAGTTACCTCGACTGATATTGGCTCAGTCATACTACACAATATTTCGCCAATATCAAGATACAGCGTGCTCCTCTCACAAGTATTCACATATTGAGTGTGATGAATGGGTTCTAAATTACATCCACTGATACTGTCTCTCTCCTACTACCACAGCACTTCGTCAATGTCAAGATACAGAGTGCTCCTCTCACAAGTATTCACATATTGAGTGTGATGAATGGGTTCTAAATTACCTCCACTGATATTGTCTCACTCCTACTACACAATATACTACAGTACAATGTATATGATATTGACACAGTTCTTCACTACTGTTACAGGGCTATAACCCAGGCACTTTGGGACAAGGTGATGTGTAGATTGTGGGCGCCCGCTCAATGGTTGCTATAGACATGGACACTACTCGAGAAGTCCATGTTTAGTGGTAATCAGTGTCTGGATGTTATTTACATAGGGAGAAAACTGAGTATCAGGCTTGTCAATTACCTGAAAATCAGACCAACACTACATCGTTGGGATTCCAAGCAAAACTGTAGGTCCCTTATTTGCCCTGTCTATTGGGCTATTAATAAATGGCCCTTTCTGAGGAACAGTCCAACTAAGTTAGTAACCAGACTACACAGTTCATCCACACTCATCCTACACTCATACAATCATTCCTACACTTATCAAGTGTTGTCTGCGTCTGATATCTAAGATTAGAAAAAACAGTATGAAGTAAATAAGAAATAGGCCTAAACGGGGAGAAAACTGTGCGTAGGTTTGAGCTTTTCTGGGTCACGTGGTTATAACAACTTGAATAATCAAGTACAGAGTTGAACATAAGGTTATCAAATAAAAGTTGATAAATAAGTAAGCTACTTCTATCCACTGGAAAAAAAACACACAGATAATGCTGATGGGGTGGGGAAGTCCCCCATAGGTTAAAACAATAATATATAAACATTTAAAAAAATAATTATATTTATAATCATAAAAATAGTGCTAATCAATTGCATGATAAACAACAAAACTCTAAGGTTATATAGTGTAATTTTTGGTTTCTTTTCCATTATTTTTAATATGGCATTTTATATTTTTTTAAATAGGATTTAGTTGAATGACTTGCTCAGCAATGGTGATCGTCAGAATAAAGCCTAAATATGCGTTTTAAACTAGTTGCTTGATTTCATGTTTACACATGATGTTAATGAATGGAAATCTACAATCAATCAATGTTCAATCCTGCATAATCAGATTTGTAATCAGCTGATCCAGTGGGATCGTGCGTTGACCTGGACTAATCGTTGCTAAATTACACAATGAAATGTATATCACATCTCAGATATATATTCTTCTATTTTTTTAACTTTCCTTTTATAAAATATTTTATTTTATATGATAGGCATATCCATAGTTACACTTAAAATATGGTTCATACTCCACCACTCCATGTTTACTCTCAATGAAAATGTAAATATCTTTTTATGAGCATATATAAATGCATGTCAATAAAATCCATGCCTCCTGCACATAACCCCTTAAAATTAAAAGCATGTTCTTTATTTTTAATTTATCCACAGTATCCAAAAGTAAATTCTATAGTTATAACATTTATACTGAAATAAATACAAAATAATAGCTTCTACGTTGTTCAATACATTGTTCACTGTAAAATTATTTTTTTTTTTTTTTTTTTACTAGGTAAAGGCGATCTTTTTTAACGATATTCTGACCAGTACCTATAGACTATTGATCTTCTGAAGAATCATAACAGCACAAGGTGATGTTACTGATAAAAACATTCAGTAAATGCCAGAATTTGAACCATTTTTGTTTTTTCTTTTTGTTATTTGTTTTTTTTTTTTTTTTTTTTTTTTTTTTTTTTTTTTTTTTTAACTTCACTCGCCAGTTTACATGGGCTGCAAGCCTATGTGTAAGCTTTATTCAACAATTGAAGTACTGACCGTTGGATCAGTGGGATTCGAACCTTAGAACTTGCCCTCCACACTCCGAAGCCTTAGCCACTGTGCCACCACGTTGGCAACCTGCTTTATCTCTACCTCAAGTTGACACCTTAGACCGCTCGATCACCACTTTCCTTGAGCCTCAACAACAACTGTCGTTGTTATAATATGTCCTTACAATTTCTTTTTACGTTGTACTGATTATAGACTAAAGGAACAAATACGAAGGAGTTAGTATCTTGTGGCAAACACCTTTATTTCGGAGTTTTAACGAGCTTGTAACCGTACTCTGGTGCTTGTAGTGATGAACAAAATGAACGTTCACATTAGTGAGTCACTTTTGTCACATACAATATTAGTTTCAAATCTTAAGAGATAACACATAAAAATAGAAAGGATGTTCTATAAAATACATTTCGTAACGTAAAGTCACTTGTTATACAGTATTGCATCATTCATGAGCTGTTTCAACATGGTGCTCTGCAAATACAAGGTCTATAGGGACCCTTTGGCTTTCAACCATCGTATTGAAATATACAAAAATATATAGACCTACTAATATAAAAAACGTTAAATAATGAACATTATTTATTAAACATTTAACTGAGAACAATATTGCGATTGAGATACTGAAATACATGAGTTAATGTAACTTTAATAAAATCGCATAAAAATCGAAAGTCATTTATTCATATAATTGTTATAAAGCAAATGTTTTTTATTTATATAAAAAACATATGTAACTATGCTGTTTCAACTCTCCTAAACAAGTTTAAATTTACTGTTTCGTAAAAAATTAGTAAGATTATTAGAAAAGGTATTTTCATCGTGTAGAACTCATTTTTAGCTAAATAATCTGAGAACACGATTTCGACGATAATATTTTGAAATGAATTGTTTTAACTATAATTTTTTAAATCAGTTGTAATTTAATATTTTTACCGAAGATGGATATATAATTGGTTTTGAAACACATTTTCACCCGCAAACAAATTAGCTTTTCAGAAACCCAACCCAAAATAACCAATCTCAATATATAATCATAAAAACCAGATTTGTGTTAATTTAGGTATATATCCGACCGGCCATCCCTGTGGTGAAAATGTATGTGAATCCATTTTTTATTTCATTAATTGTTGGTCTTAATGATTGCGTATTGGCTGCCAACTGCAATTCGACACGAAATTAAATATTCCGTCACATCTCAAGAAGTTTTGTCATAAACCAAAATAGTTTAATAAAAAATAATATGATCTAAAAATATTTTTAATTAATTTAAATATGTCGAAAATACAAAAAGTCAGAAAATCATTATTTTATAATTTTTTAGAGACGTAATTTCTTTACAGTAAAAAGTATATCTCCTAAATTTAGATAACTCACGTCAGAAAACGTTTTTAAATTTTCTTAGGAGAGTAGAAACTGTATATTTAACAAAAATTATTTGAATTATTGTGTAAACAACATCCTGTTTTTTTTAACATATCGTATGAAAGCTTAATCTCCCCCACTCCCCAATAATGGCACAATTTGAAATTATAAACCCTATTCATGCTGAGCTGCCGCTATTCTTCAGACCAGTCGCATAATCTAAAAATAATACCTTTTATGTTACCGATACGATTATTATGTCAACTCATGGCATGGGAGAATAACAATTATTTTATAAGCTTATCAGTTTTAAAGAACATCCCAGACACAATACTTATGACCCATTATATCTTATGCATAATTTATCAACTTAAGTAGTTATTTCTATTTAGAACATTGTTATTTCCCATTTGTATGTATTGACAGTGTAATTTAAAAACTTCCTCCCCAAATCTGTATGGAATGAACATTTAAAATTAATTGAAATGAGTTTTTAAAGATAATTAAGTAACAATAAAATTTGCTTCATAGCTATTACGCTCGTGGAACTATGAAAACTCGAACCATGCTAGTTTAACCTATTAAACTTTGACTCCTTTATGAATTAAAACATATTTCTCCATTCCGTACTACTTTTATTAATCGCAAATATATAAAATTAAATTTTTAAATATATATAGAATAATTTTAACTATGGAAAATATTCATTATAACGACCTTTACACCACATTTTCATAAACTGAGGGCCTTGGCAATTACAATTTTAAAAATATCGTGACCACTGTAATTTTAAGCCTAGCTCAGTTGTGATTTCTGTCAAAGTTTTGCGATTCCAATATTAAAACATCAAGTATCGAGATCAAAAAAGAAACACGACATTTCTTTTCATTTTTCTACCAGTATCCACTTGCATGGCACGATGACTGACATGTTTTACCATATTCCAGCTGTAGACTTTCCAAGTATACTGCCACGACATGTCCTCACATGTATTTTCACTATGTGTTGTTATCATAATTTTGTCTCATTTCTTAGCGTATTTTACAATATTCCTTTTTTCTTAGCATGTTATGATTATGATGCTAAGCGTTTTTTTTTTTATTTACTTATTTTAATTTTTTTTGTAAATTTAACAATTTCTTTGTCGATCTGAAAGCAATAGTAGTAAGTAAGTCATTAGGAGAATTATAAAACATTATCAATTATGATTATGACTATTTGTGTAAAACATTTCAACTAGAAATGAAAATAAATTTCATTGGTTTAAAAAATTTTTTTTTCAAACTGTTGTATGTGTAAGTTTACTACTACCTTAAAAAATTAAATTCAAATAAAAAAATTTCATTTGAATTGTACAATATATATATATATATATATATATATATATATATATATATATATATATAATATTTCAGCCTAATGGTAAAATTTGTTGCTTGAAAATTCTCCTTATCAACAAATCCAAAGTAAATATTAACTAAGTTACTAAATAAAACTTTGTAACTAAATAACCTACTCAAAATAACAATGATATCAATTATATTTATTCAACTTGCCAAATACAGCATTAAGAAAATATTTAAATTACTTCCCAAATAATCTACTTTAAAAAGCAATAGTTATATGAAATATACTTAATTTTTACTCAAACCCTGCAAAACCTGACAAGCACTGTGCTGCCTTTATCTTTAAACTCATTGAACTATGACAAATAATTTAAGAAAATATACCTTTATAACCTGAAAGAGTTACAATACAAAATGAAGAGCAATACAAAATGAAATGTAAAAAATAAAAATACTAAAATAGCCATTTCAATATTTGTGTGCTTTAATAAGGCTGAAATTTAAAACACGCCTAATATACAATTGAACTACAAAAAAATACATACAGGCCTGCAGTATTTAATTGTATGAAGACCTCATTTTACTTTTAAAACTGGGTGTAATCATCTCACCGACCACGACGAAAGGAAGTACTATTTTGAATAATAAATTCATTAAAAGTAACAATTAGAGACTACAATAGCTCGTTAACAGCAATTTTTCACTGAATGGGTGGAGCCGAAGTAAACGGTTGGCAAACATTCAGTTAAATGAAATAAATTTAACAAACTGTAATGAATTTACATAAAGTGTAATACTCTTATTAAAATGCTTACCTCGATTTATCCTCTAACACTGATTCAATAGGGATACAACACTTTTCGGACTGGTTGTATGAACACTAGTGTAAAATGTAACATTCTCTTTTGTTTGTCTAATAATATACGTCATGAATAGTATTGCTTAGGCGTTTGTGTTGTATTTATATTAAAATACTAAAGGTATTGCTATAAAATGTACAGAGATGTTTGATTAAGAACAACCATTAACACTAACCTTTAACAACCAATATTATGAATATTTGTTGTGTTCTTTAAATTCGAATGCAACATATTCTCTCTAGATTTCTATATTTTAAACCAGGTATTTGATTGAGAAACGTAATTTTTTAGTGATTTCTCTTTGGTTTGAAGTCACCTGTAGTATGCCCACCTTTATTTAGGATATAAAACTGAACAGAGAAAATTTTCTCTAGACTATAATACCCTCTAATAGGTCTGCCACTCAACGTGGACCCTAAGAGAAGCAGAACAGACAAAAGAAGGAGGCTACTAAATTTCAACAAGCCTTTACTCCAGACATGTGTTAAACTGTTGTAAGATCTAGATTAGCTAATAATGTTTACTTCTTATTATAAAACTCACTATCATTAAATAAAATATAAGTATGTGTCGACTGGAGTATTGACATTGAGACTTGGGGATGTTCTGTTGTAGGTCAGTACTCCCGGCTATAACAGATGTAGGCCGAAACATTCTACTCAATATTGGTTGCCTTTCTAGCTTCCTAAGTACTGTAACCTTTGTTATTTTTAATGTTTTTGGCATTTAGATACTAACTGTTAGTGACTTTTAACATTTAGAGATAAGCTTTACTATATTACCAGCATGACAATGAAGTTTTGGATATAATCCTACAGTTAGTTCACCACCTTTCCCTTCTAGAAGATTGGCTGTCACCCTTCTTCCATGAATTGTCAGGAGACATTCAAGGTACCTGTTGGCTTAATTTTTATTACAGATTATATTGTTATGGATCACGCAGATCACCATTGCCACCACCTAGGCCACTTCGTGGTATCTAGGGCAATTAATCTCTTCCTGAAGGGGCTGAAATGACAGTTCGTTTGCCCTAAGGTTGAGCCTGATCTTTTCCGAACTGGAAGCAAAAGGACCTAGAACCCCCTTCCAGAACCTCCTAGGCTTACACCGCTGCTATATAAAGACAATCTTCGGCCGACCTGATAGTCAATCAGTCCATCAGTGAGTGACAGTCTATCCTACGGTGTCTGAGTGACAGTGTACAGAGTGGCAGAGTCAGCCCAGTGGAAATGACTGTGTTTCATTGTGACAGTCTAGTGACAGTGCATTAACAGTGGTAGTACAACGTGTTGTGTCAGATATTGCGTAAACACAGATTGTGACACAAACTGTTGTAAATATTTTAGTGTCATAACAGTGCCTATCTAGTACTGTAATTTTTCAAATATCTCATTGTGTGTAATATCGTTATTTTTAGCTTGTAAATAAAAGAACAGTTATTAGCCAGAAGTGAAATCACCTTATTTATTTCAGACCCTGTTGGACTGTAACAATACTGAATACATAAAACTGCGTTTCAATTAGCAAAGATAAGTCTATTAAAAAATTGGATAGTGGTTTTAAAATATCTTATGATTAAAAAGCCCAGAAATGTATTTATTTCCTCTCTCCTAAAAATCTATTTTCTAATAAAATTTTAAAACAGTTTAATTTTGAGTTAAAACTGTTTTTTCAAATGAATATGACTCTTCAATTTTAATCATCGCCAAATTTAGTTCTATACTTATTACTTAAACAAACCGG
Organism: Stictocephala bisonia; assembly: GCA_035578905.1. Classification (NCBI taxonomy): domain Eukaryota; kingdom Metazoa; phylum Arthropoda; class Insecta; order Hemiptera; family Membracidae; genus Stictocephala; species Stictocephala bisonia. The sequence goes on from JAQJVL010002220.1 coordinate 96,123, forward strand.
ATGGCGATGATGCCGGATATAGATGGTAGTAAAGAAAGGATAAAACAACCGTACAACTTCACACATGAATATTCACTCCATCGATAAAGGTATTGTGTGAATGGATTTACCTTTTTAATATTGATTGAATTATATTGATTTTGCAGGATTTATTCTTGAGTAGTTTCAACTGAAACTGCCACAGTAAGAAATCAATTATCCTGTTTATTCTCTGCGTTTTAAACTAGGATAGGAAAAGTAGACAGTATATTTTACTATTCTTATTCCGTTATAGTTGAAATGGCAATGATTATTCTTTTACCAATGATATTGCCAACGTTGCAATACGATTGAACAGTTTACCGTATTTTACACATTACATACAAACACCAATATTAGTATAATGTAAATGAACACACAACACCCATCTCACAACAATGCACGATATTACCATTTTACATTTTACACGTGAACAGAACACAAAGTAAAATGTCGGTAATAATCATACAAAGACTATAGAGGTCGATTTCGGTAAACTACTTTCAACATACGTAATATCAATAACGAAAATAGTTTTACACGTTACTTCATATTTTCAGTTGTGTTGTTTGACGTTCTCGTGTATTCTACCAGTGAAATATCCAATCGTTCATTACCTGTTTTAAAACTAGAACAATTTTAAATATTTCTTAGCTATTTTAACGTTAATCACTTAGCTAGTAAAGTGAGAAATCCAAAAGGCATAAAGTGGGATGAAGTTTATAAGGCATACAACATTTCATAGACACTAAAATGTATAATTACTGTATTTTGGTAACAATAAATAGTGGTGAAAAGAGCGTCCCTCATCCTAAATAATTACCTACATTACCATTTTCTAACACAACAAATTGAACTAATTTTATCAACATTTTTTATCAACTCTCCTGTGAACTCTCACTATGCAGATTTTCTGTTTAAGCAAATGACTCATTTACTACTCCATTTTTATACCTCATTACACGTAATGTGTGTTGAGAGTCGAGTAAATGAAAATTGTGTAGCATTACTCCACCTTAATATAAGCAGAGTGCAGATTAAAAATGAGAATATTTTCTAGCTAAATTACCTTATTCTATATAGAATAAGATCTGGGCAAGGACTCAATTTTGGGACGTACTCCAGAAGGATTAGCTGCAAACAGTTTCTGTTTAACGTATATAACCTGTCTATTATTAGCTTAGCGTGTTTTTGCTTATTCTTATTATTAACTTTAAAGGCTCTTTTTAAATATTTTCATGGTGAAAGTGATTTCCTCAACTTTGGGTTGTGTTCTAATGACATTTGTGTTGTTTTATCGTCAATTCTGTAGTTCATATTCATCTGATTACTTGTCAAAGTACTTAAGTCTGCAACCACTTTTTTTTAATCTTCGTATTTTCTACAGAATTTTAATAAGTTAGCATAAGTATGAAAATAGGTCCCTAATGCAACTTCATTTTCGGTCTACAATAGTTTAAGGCACGTACAATTTAATCATTTGCATATAGAGCCAATACATATCAATCACCTGCACCATAAAAATATTCTTAGCATATTGACTTACTCAGTCTATAATCCACTCTTGTTCATTTAAGGCAGAAACATATTTACTTGGTAGACTTGGAAGATATTTAAGTCAAATTATGGTTCTTATTTTCTATAGTCTTACATTCCGTTGAAATAACGTATTCTGCTGGGTAGTATTTTCTACACATAAATATAAAAATGGGTTCTGATTTAAAATGTTTATACTAACTGGCAAATATTCCCCATTTACCTCTTACCATAGAGTGTCAGGAGAGCTCGAAATTAGGGTGGGGGTATTATTTTAGGCCTTCCAAAATCAAGGGAAATTGATTACACTCGAAAAAAGTTTTGGGTGATTGCACCATGGTCTGAGGAAGTGGTTACAGGACACTTATAATTGATTCAAAACTCTTCCAGGCTAGATTAAATGAAGTATTTATTTTCTAATTGGTCAGAATGAATTTCAATTACATAGTACAGCATTGTAAAAGGGAAGAATAGCACCAGAATAGAATATTATTTTTTTGAAATATTTTGCAATACAAATATTTTCTATATATAGTAATATAACATTAATAACTAGGGATACTTCTGAAATACTACACATTTACTAAAGATTTACTAACTGACTAAATATTAAAATCCACTAAAGATTTAAACCCCATTGGACAGGTTGTATTTAAATAAAATATGTGTTTAAATAGGTAAATTTAAATATAATAATTTAAATAGAACTTAAGTAAAAAATGCCTGTCGAGTAGTGATATTAAACACCATACGTGAGTCTAAAGTACTTTACACGTTTGTCACGTCTACAGAAAGATTTACCACGTCGTTCTCACTGACACATCAACTCTACTGAATATCCTCATCATTTTTACGCTCTATATATCTACTTCCTGTAACAAGTTATATATAATAAATATAGCAACATCTAACCAGTTCAGTAGTGATTTTGAGTATCTTATAACTGCAATTTTAGTAATTTACACATTTCTCAGGTCTACAGAAATAATTACAACATCGTTCTCACTGACACATCAACCCTTAAGAATGGCCACGTGTCTTATACAATTTCCTTTCTCACCTGCTGTAACCATTTATGTCTGGTAAATATTGTAGAACGTTACCAGTAGCAAAGTGATGTTGATTAACATATGATTGAGTTTGGTGTACTTAGTACTAACTCACAAACAAAGGAATATTTTAAGCAAAATAATCTCATACAACCGACGTATTTTTGTGGCTTCTTGTGTCATTTTTCTCCTGTGAATCTAACAGGGGTGGGCTTGCAAGTGGAATAGGTACTCTTTTATATCACCCTCATTATAGGTAAAGGACTAATAATAATAAATTAGTTTGCCACTTTAACAAGAACGTGTCGTCAAGTGATCTAAGAGCTCTCTTTCATTACTCTACAACACCATGCGAATAACAGTATTCTTAGAATTTTACATTAAGTTATATTTATAATCTTGATATTACAGGAGATAAATACATTACAATTATTGAAGGCTCTCACATAGTAAAGTTATTAAAAAAACAGTAAATTCCATAAATATAAATAAACAAACTATACAACACAAGGTTGATGCACGAGAAATAAATTGGAAAATTGTAACAGACTAATCATTTGAAATATTTATAATATAGTCTAACAGAAATTGATGAACATGGCCTGGATTAGAGTATACCATTATATAGTTAAATAATTTAAGTCACAAAATACGTAAAATAAAAAAGTAAGCTTATTTTAATCAAATTTAAATCAGTAAACCATATTTTATATAATATTTTGTGATGCAATGCACAATATATTTTACTGTCACATTTTCCGACCCAGTAAATGCATCTAAACACATGAGAGCACTTCGTTGTCACAATATTTCAATTATTGGATCATCAGTAATAGCTCAGAAATGGTTTAGTAATCATGACTTTAATGACTTGATAAAAGTTAAACCATGAAAATTAAATGCTATTCTTTTAATGTATTATATATATATATATATATATATATATATATATATATATATATATATGTGTGTGTGTGTGTGTGTGTGTATTACGTTATTGTTTTAGTAACAGGTTCACAGACATTTTTTTAATAAAATTACACTATAATATATTTTAATTTACAAGTACAAATAGTTCGTTTAATACTAGATGTAAGAGTGAATAGCTACACCTTGAAATCTATCTCAAAAGATTTATTTATTTATTTATTTATTTACATGCTTCAATACAGTCAAAACCAATTACACTGAAGCAGTTCATATAATACATATATTTATGTTTGTGGGTTTTATAACTTATTCACTAAATCACTTCACATTATAAATATAACAAAAAATAAGAATACCAAACTGAAATACTATAGATTCAAATATAACTGAAATTTGTATGGAACGGAACAATACATGCTTGATGAGGAGGCAAAAAATATAATGACATGCAATTAAATAAAAATAATAACTAATATTAATAAAATAATTACTAAAAATAATAAATAATATAGACTAGCATTCAGCAACAATAGCAGTAATGAATATTTTAAACAATTAAGAACAATAACAACAATAAATAATAACAGTAATAAATATTTTAAACAATTGACAACCATAACGACAATAAATAATAACAATAATAAATATTTTAAACAATTGACAACCATAACGACAATATATAATAACAGTAATAAATATTTTAAACAATTGACAACCATAACGACAATAAATAATAACAGTAATAAATATATTTTGAACAGTTAACAATATAGAATTCGTAAAAGAGTAATAAACAAAACAAAATTATGTAGAGCGCTGACTTAAACAAGACAGGCAATTAGCTTTAAATATTTTAAAAGAGTCAAAAAATAGATCTACATTACTATTATCGGAAAGGAGCAAATTATTGTAAGATGTCATGAGGCGGTGAAGGGGGGAAGAAGCATGTGCCGTCGTGCGGCAGTAGGGAACAGAGAACAGAAGTTTATTGCGACTATGAAATGTAGGTACACGAAAAGAGAGGCCCGCCAAGCTAGCGGTATCGTCCACCCCGCCACGCACCAGTCTATACAGGAACACCAGGCCCATTAGTGTTCTCCTCGCGTCAAGACTCCGGAACCCAAACAACACCAACAGCTCATCATATGGAACCGTGTACGTGTAAAAATTAAAATATTTGTAAAAAAGAAATCTTAAAAATCGCTTTTGAATTCTTTCAACCGCTTCTCGATATGTTGAATGAATTGGATTCCATATGACAGCCCCACTCTCCAACCTCGACCTAACGAAAGCATTGTAAAGCATAATGATGGTTAAAGTGTTTTGGAAACTTGCACTTTGTCTAAAAATGAAACCCATCATTTTACTGGCTGAGGCTATGCATAATTCGATATGAGGATTAAAAGATAGTGAATCATTTAAGTATACGCCTAAATCTTTTATTTTATTTACTCTAGCTATTAAAACACCATTCAAAAAATAATCATTTTTGAAAAAATCTTGTGCCCTTGTAAATGTCATTAAGTGGCATTTTGAAACATTGAAAGTCATTTTATTTAAAACACTCCAAGTGAATACATTGTCTATATCACGCTGTAAACAGGTGGCATCATCAAGATTTTTAATGTATTTAAACATTTTCAAATCATCAGCGAACAACAATGTTTCAGCGAAGCGTACGCAATCTATTAAATCATTAATTGAAATGGTGAACAGGCAAGGCCCTAGGTTCGAGCCCTGAGGTACGCCTGATTGAACGTTAAAAGTTGATGATGAAAAGCCACTGTAACGAACAAATTGTTTCCTATTAACTATGTAAGACTTAAAAAAATGTAAAAGATTTGATGAAACTCCGTAGAAATGTAATTTTTTCAATAAAATAGAATGATCGACCTTATCGAATGCCTTCGCCAGGTCGAGGAATAAAGCGTCAGTCCGAGTCCCAGAATCAAGACCCGAGGAAACATAGTTTGTAAAGTAAAGCAAATTAGTATTGACAGATCTTCCTGGTACGAATCCGTGCTGCTTAACAGTAATATGCTTTTCAAAGTGACTGAATAAATATTTATGAATGACCATCTCAAAAATCTTCGCTGGTACTGACAACACTGCTACTGGTCTATAATTAGTAATTTTGGATTTTTGACCACTCTTAAAAATTGGAGTTATTTTAGTGGTTTTCCATTTATCAGGAAAAACATTTCTTAGGCTCAGATTAAACAAAAATGTTAGAGGGTTAATCAAATGTTCTGAACATCCTTTAAACAAATACTGCGGAAGTAAATCTGGACCTGTAGTTCGTTTTGACTTTAATTTTTTAATAGCATCCTGTACATCTTGCGTACTTAGGCGGGGCAGAGTAAGGCACGACACACCAGCCATACACGGACCCTCCTCCGCGCACTCCACACTCGGCTCCGTCACATACCGCTCATACACGGAACCAAAATAATCCGCAAACGCACCTGCATCGCCACTCCGCTATCGTGTTTTACTCCATTGTATTCCATAACCAGCACTGTATTTTTTACATTCTTTTTACTTTTAACAAAGCTCCAAAATTTACTACTGTCCGAACTAATATCATTCTCAATGCTGATTGTATAATTACGATAAGCTAAAGAAATTTCATTTTTTACCGCGGTTCTTTGAATTTTGAATATATTGTAATGTTCTAATAAATTTGATTTTTTCCACCGCCTTCGTAATTTTTCTTTGAGTTTCAGATTAGATATTATGGAGGGCGTAAACCAAAAAGGATATTTAGATTGTTTTCTTTTCTTTAATGGAAAGGATTTATTTAGCACGTTATAAACTTGATTGTAAAAACAATCTAAAGCGTGATTGACGTTGGAAATTGAATACAAATGAGACCAGTCAACATTAGATAAATCTTGATATATTTGTAGGAAGTTAGCTCTATCTTCATATGAAACAAAGCAAATGACTTACAGTTATACTCACCTTTGTTTGTCAATGTTCGTGCCTGACATAAATATACTCTTGAGTTGTTTTCAGATTCGGCGCTCAACACCCAAACGGAATACATACAACTGACATTTTAGGGGCTATTTTTATCAGTGTGTATACTAGATTACTTACGATCATGGCTCTACTTTACTCTAAGCTAGTGAATCAATGCTTTTGGTTCCTTGGTTTAAATAATATTTTTAAATAACTATCATCAACTTTACACTTTATTTTATAATTATAAACACATTTTCTTTACGGGTAACCACGTAGTACAGTATAATAACTTACAGTAGCGAGTTTCAGTCGTGTTACTTGCCAACCATGTGATGCTAGCGCCCCAAGTGGTGGTAAAGCAGCCAGTCGGTGCGCTAAGAGTCTACTCTAGCACACGTGATTGTTGTTTATGTCAATAATAATGTTATAAAACTTATTATATTTTTATCTTTTTAATGCTTTATACAGTAGCCACGTGATATATGGATCTACAGCTTACGTCACGGTCAGTGTAGAGGGGATAAAGACCTATGCCAATAAACAGCGTTTAGCTGGCTACTAGCATTGCTGTAAACATCAACTCACCAAACCGACAAGTTATCTTATTTTATAACACAAATTTTATCTGATTACTCACTGATATTTATTTATAATCGTATTACTTGGTATTATAATTTTTTATCATGTTATAATTATATGACATTATTATCTTTGTCTAATCTTTAGTGGGAAAATTAAAAAAAAAATCGTATGTAATACTAAATAATTTATTGAATTTATATAATGTAGGTCATATAAGTAAATAAGTTCTGTACAATTTTGATTGCACGCAGTTTGTAATTTAATTTTATAATAATAAATACATACTCGTGAATAACTTTGTTAACAATAATATTCAGTTGAATCTCTTTAATGATATACAGCTATTTTAATAAATGTAGTATTTAAATTACAACATATGTGGGTTATTATACACATAACAACTAATAATATAAACAAAATGTAACTAGTATTGTTTACAATAACAAAGGCTTTTGGTCCAATTAGAAAGGTATCGGCACCCCATCAGCAGTGATAGGTAATGTCTGCATGTCAGGCTAGTACAAAGCCACGCATTCGAATACCGTAACCTTCCCCTCCACTAATCCCCAAGCATTACAACAGTAATGGTTTCGACAGTTCCGGATATTCCGTAGCTACTGCACTCGATTGCATTGCAACCTGGGTGAACTGAAATGCTATCTAGTGGAGATATGCCGTAGCTTTGCTTCACGACCACTGGGAGCGCTAGTATCGAGCAGTTGACACTCTCCTCAACAACAAGCTTTCTGACTGTGTATTTTAGACTGTGGTAACCCTGTAATGTTTGAAAGGACATCGTTTTTCAACTGGTATCATTATTTTATAATCACTGCTGATAACTTTAATATGCATAGAGGATTGAGTTGAGAGGCAGGTTGCAGAGGTATGTAGGAGCCTTAAAAGAAAAAAAAACTATTGTTACTGTACTAAAAAATATTACTTAATGTATAACTGCACAAAGTAGCTACTAACAGTATTTTAGAGTTGTTATAACACAAATGTATGCAATATTTTTAGACAATTGTTAACTGTATATCCATTAGCACTATTAGACTTTCACCATAAAATCTTATTGTGTTTGTCATAAGACCAGTCTAAATATTTGTTTATTTGCCTTGGGAAAGTTACATTTTGAACAATTGTTCTACTACACATTTTAAAATAATATTATTTGCAATGTTGTACAAATGGATTATGCATGTATTGATTACATTACAAAATAAAACCGTTTTCTACCTTTATTTTTCAAAAGCTTAAAAGGTTTGATTAAAAGAAGTCTCCTGCGCGTGACTGCCATCAGTTACTGTAAATTCCTTCCAGTAACTGCTCCTTATCGCTTCCCATCATTTATCCATTAGACACAGCCTATTGAAGATAAAGATCGATCTTCTCCCTCTACTTTTTCATGTATTACTATCCAATGTTTTTGAATTATCTAGTCCAATGTATAATATGAGTTGACACAAATAGAACAGTGATATTAAAGTTAATGAACAGATTAAAATATTAAGCTAATTACATCAGTGAAACTGTACAATAATGTGTAACATAATGGATGGATACTAATTAGATTTTGTGGATGATTTAATTAAATAATGGTAATCTGGTATTAATTTAAAACTAATAATATAACGATTAATAATGTTGGTTTTACATTATCAGCAAATTTAAATTTTGGACACCATTCAAAATGTTGAAATAGACTACTGGTTGCAAATTTCTTCTCAATTAACAAACTTACGACGTCAATTGTACTTCTAAAATGTTTGGCACGACATATTACAAAAACTTCATTATTCAACTATTGGTGCAAAGCCTTAATAGAATGGTGAACTGAAACTATTTACATCTGCTTCAGCCCGATAAAATCATTGTAATTTTTCCAAAGAACAGTAATACTAAAAACTCACATTCTTACAAGTTTGATACTTTAGTGCTGAAACTAAAAATTTTAAACAATTTAAGTACCTTCTAGTTACCTTAAAAGGACATAGGAAAAATTAATAGTTGTACTAGTTCAAGGCTGTTTATTTCACCGTAAGTATTGTTATGCTTAGTGGCTTAAAAACGACAGGTTGATGTCAGGAAGGTCTGGTTATCGATCCTTTGAGGCATCCATCACCTACAAAGACTGAGTAGCCACTATTGAAATGTTTCATGAAGAACATCAATAATCCGTCCTGAGATCAGGCAAATCACCAGTGTAAAAAACTGTCAGAATATAATGGGAAATACTAACTGGTACTTTATACTAAAAGCAACTATACTAAACTTGGTTAAAAAAGGTAGAAATCGTTGTTTTATTTTGTATCGTAATCAATACATGCATAATCCAATTTTACAACATTGCAAATAATGCTATTTAAAAATACACAATACAAACAACTGTATAAAGTGAAAATTTCCCATGGAAAATAAACAGAAAAACACACTATAAGCTTGTAACAATAATTGTATGGTGCTCAAAGACTAACAGTGATAATGGATATTTCTCACACATGACAATTATAAACCTGTTTAATGGATTTCATGGCTGAGTAACCAACAACTAATTAGTGGAAATTTGTTTGTTTGTTGTAAGCGTGAGTCACTGAGTGGTGCTAGTGGTAGGGGGTTCCAATTGTTGTAGCCGGGAGCCACTAAGGTCCACATGTTGGTTAGTAAAGGTGTCTATCAACCTGTATAGCAGATTTTATAGCTCAAGAAATACCAACGAGCTAGTGGTAGTGTTATGCTTGTAGTAGCCGGGAGCCACTGAGTTTCACATGTTGAAGAGTAAAGGTGTCTATCAACCTGTATAGCAGATTTTATAGCTCAAGTAATACCAATGAGCTAGTGGTAGTGTTATGCTTGTAGCCGTGAGTCACTGAGGTCCACATGTTGGTTATTAAAGGTATCTATCAACCTGTATAGCAAATGTTATACCTCAAGTAATACCAACGAGCTAGTGGTAGTGTTCAGTTTGTGGTAGCTGGGAGCCACTGCGTTTCACATGTTGGTTAGTAAAGGTGTCTATCAACCTATATAGCAAATTGTATACCTCAAGTAATACCAACGAGCTAGTGGTAGTGTTCTGCTTGTTTAGCCGTGAGTCACTGAGGTCCACATGTTGATTAGTAAAGGTGTCTATCAACCTATATAGCAAATGTTATAGCTCAAGTAATACCAACGAGCTAGTGGTAGTGTTCTGTTTGTGGTAGCCGGGAGCCACTGAGTTTCACATGTTGAAGAGTAAAGGTGTCTATCAACCTGTATAGCAGATTCTATATCTCAGATACCACCAGCGAGCTAGGGGTAGTATTCCACTTGTTGTAGCTGTGAGTTACTGAGTTTCACATGTTGGATAGTAAAGGTGTCTATCAACTTGTATAGCAGATTTTATAGCTCAGGTAGCATCAGCGAGCTAGGTAGCTGTAGCTGTAGACAGCTGTAGGTAGTGTTCCGCTTGTTGTTGCTGTGAGTCACTGAGTTTCAAATGTTGGATAGTAAAGGTGTCTATCAACTTGCATAGCAGATTTTATAGCTCATGTACCATTAGCGAGCTAGGTAGCTGTAGCTGTAGAGAGCTGTAGGTAGTGTTCCATGTACTGCCAATCAATAAGCGCAAGTTTTGCCTTTGGAGTCATTAATATTGCCACTCCTGCTTGTCTTGGCGCATTTTCATTCTCATTTCCCGAGAATATCAATACATTTCCCTTCTGGGTATTGATCTCTCCAAAACCATTCCACCGAGTTTCACTGAGGCCCATTATCTCAATTCTGTAGTTTTTTAGTTCGTTTTCTATTACACTCAGTGTGCCCCTATCTGTCATTGTTCTAACATTCCAAATTCCAATACGTGTCCTTATTTTCATGCCAAAAGTCTGTGCCAGTTGATCCGTCCGGTTTTCTTCATTTGTTGTAGTTTCAGTAATAAATTGAATTTAAGAAGAAGCGGGTTATTAGCCCACCTCTTCCAATCCTGATGGTGGGGTTGCCATCAACGGCATCAGGCTGCCGGATCTTTCTGTCGGAGTTTGCTCCCTTAGCCTTTGGGTTTGCCACCCTCCACAAGGCAGTGGGGTCTTGGCTCGTCTGTCTCCATTACCGTTGAAGCTTTTTGCTTACCTCCGCCGCTGGAGCCACTGGCCGTTTTTCACCTGTAACCCTAGGCTGGAGCCCTTACAGGGTGCTACCATCCGGAGCAAGATGAACCCTGACTTATGGACCTGTCATAGTATATTTTCTTAAACTATGACAAATAGTTTAAGAAAATATACCTTTATAACCTGAAAGAGTTACAATACAAAATGAAGAGTAATACAAAATGAAATGTAAAAAATAAAAGTACTAAAATAGCCTTTTCAATATTTGCGTGCTTTAATAAGGCTGACATTTAAAACACGTCTAATATACAATTGAACTACAACAAAAATACATACAGGCCTGCAGTATTTAATTATATGAAGACCTCATTTTACTTTTAAAACTGGGTGTATCCATCTCTACCGACCGCGACAAAAGGAAGTACTGTTTTGAATAATAAATTCATTAAAAGTAACAATTAGAGACTACAATAGATCGTTAACAGCAATTTTTCACTGAATGGGTGGAGCCGAAGTAAACGGTTGGCAAACATTCAGTTAAATGAAATAAATTTAACAAACTGTAATGAATTTACATAAAGTGTAATACTCTTATTTATATGCTCACCTCGATTTATCCTCTAACACTGATTCAATAGGGATACAACACTTTTCGGACTGGTTGTATGAACACTAGTGTAAAATGTAACATTCTCTTTTGTTTGTCTAATATACGTCATGAATAGTATTGCTTAGGCGTTTGTGTTGTATTTATATTCAAATACTAAAGGTATTGCTATAAAATGTACAGAGATGTTTGATTACGAACAACCATTAACACTAACCTTTAACAACCAATATTATGAATATTTGTTGTGTTCTTTAAATTCGAATGCAACATATTCTCTCTAGATTTCTATATTTTAAACCAGGTATTTGATTGAGAAACGTAATTTTTTAGTGATTTCTCTTTGGTTTGAAGTCACCTGTAGTATGCCCACCTTTATTTAGGATATAAAACGGAACACAGAAAATTTTCTCTAGACTATAATACCCTCTAATAGGTCTGCCACTCAACGTGGACCCTAAGAGAAGCAGAACAGACAAAAGAAGGAGTCTGCTAAATTTCAACAAGGCTTTACTCCAGACATGTGTTAAACTGTTGTAAGATCTAGATTAGCTAATAATGTTTACTTCTTATTATAAAACTCACTCTCAATAAATAAAATATAAGTATGTGTCGACTGGAGTATTGACATTGAGACTTAGGGATGTTCTGTTGTAGGTCAGTACTCCCGGCTAGAACAGGTGTAGGCCGATAACATTCTACTCAATATTGGTTGCCTTTCTAGCTTCCTAGGTGCTGTAACCTTTGTTACTTTTAATGTTTTTGGCGTTTAGATACAAAATGTTAGTGAATTTTAACATTTAAATATACGCTTTACTTTATTACCAGCATGACAAAGAAGTTTTGGAGATTATTCTACAGTTCACCACCCTTCCCTTCTGGAATATTGGCTGTCACTCTTCTTCCACGAATTGTCAGGAGACATTCAAGGTACCTGTTGGCTTCATTTTTATTACATATTATATTGTTACGGATCACGCAGATCACCATTGCCACCGCCTAGGGCACTTCGTGGTATCTAAGGCAATCAATCTCTTCCTGAAGGGGCTGAATGACAGTTCGTTTGCCCTAAGGTGGAGCCTGATCTTTTCCGAACTGGAAGCAAAAGGACCTAGAACCCCCTTCCAGAACCTCCTAGGCTTACACCGCTGCTATATAAAGACACTCTTCGACCAACCTGATAGTCAATCAGTCCGTCAGTGAGTGACAGTCTATCCTACGGTGTCTGAGTGACAGTGTACAGAGCGGCAGAGTCAGCCCAGTGGAAATGACTGTGTTTCATTGTGACAGTCTAGTGACAGTGCATTAACAGTGGTAGTACAACGTGTTGTGTCAGATATTGCGTAAACACAGATTGACACAAACTGTTGTAAATATTTTAGTGTCATAACAGTGCCTATCTAGTACTGTAATTTTTCAAATATCTCATTGTGTGTAATATCATTATTTTTAGCTTGTAAATAAAAGAATAGTTATTAGCCAGAAGTGAAATCACCTTATTTATTTCAGACCCTGTTGGACTGTAACAATACTGAATACATAAAACTGCGTTTCAATTAGCAAAGATAAGTGTCTATTAAAAAATTGGGTAGTGGTTTTAAAATAGTTTAGGATTAAATATCCCATAAATGTATTTTCTTCCTCTGTCCCAAAAATCTTTTTCTAATTAAATTTTTAAACAGTTTAATTTGGAGTTAAAACAATTTTCAAATGAATATGAATCTTAAATTTTAATCATTGCCAAATTTAGTTCAATATTTATTACAAGACAAACCCTGGATGGTGATGATGCCGGATATAGATGGTAGTAAAGAAAGGATAAAACAACCGTACAACTTCACACATGAATATTCACTCCATCGATAAAGGTATTGTGTAAATGGATTTACCTTTTTAATATTGATTGAATTATATTGATTTTGCAGGATTTATTCTTGAGTAGTTTCAACTGAAACTGCCACAGTAAGAAATCAATTATCCTGTTTATTCTCTGCGTTTTAAACTAGGATAGGAAAAGTAGACAGTATATTTTACTATTCCTATTCCGTTATAATTGAAATGGCAATGATTATTCTTTTACCAATGATATTGCCAACGTTGCAATACGATTGAACAGTTTACCGTATTTTACACATTACATACAAACACCGATATCAGTATAATGTAAATGAACACACAACACCCATCTCACAACAATGCACGATATTACCATTTTACATTTTACACGTGAACAGAACACAAAGTAAAATTTCGGTAATAATCATACAAATACTATAGGGGTCGATTTCGGTAAACTACTTTCAACATACGTAATATCGATAACGAAAATAGTTTTACACGTTACTTCATATTTTCAGTTGTGTTGTTTGACGTTCTCGTGTATTCTACCAGTGAAATATCCAATCATTTATTACCTGTTTTAAAACTAGAATAATTTTAAATATTTCTTAGCTATTTTAACGTTAATCACTTAGCTAGTAAAGTGAGAAATCCAAAAGGCATAAAGTGGGATGAAGTTTATAAGGCATACAACATTTCATAGACACTAAAATGTATAATTACTGTATTTTGGTAACAATAAATAGTGGTGAAAAAGAGCGTCCCTCATCCTAAATAATTACCACATTACCATTTTCTAACACAACAAATTGAACTAATTTTATCAACATTTTTATCAACTCTCCTGTGAACTCTCACTATGCAGATTTTCTGTTTAAGCAAATGACTCATTCACTACTCCATTTTTATACCTCATTACACGTAATGTGTGTTGAGAGTCGAGTAATTGAAAATTGTGTAGCATTACTCCACCTTAATATAAGCAGAGTGCAGATTAAAAATGAGAATATTTTCTAGCTAAATTTACCTTATTCTATTATAGAATAATATCTGGGCAAGGACTAAATTTTGGGACGTACTCCAGAAGGATTAGCTGCAAACAGTTTCTGTTCAACGTATATAACCTGTCTATTATTAGCTTAGCGTGTTTTTGCTTATTCTTATTATTAACTGTAAAGGCTCTTTTTAAATATTTTCATGGTGAAAGTGATTTCCTCAACTTTGGGTTGTGTTCTAATGACATTTGTGTTGTTTTATCGTCAATTCTGTAGTTCATATTCATCTTATTACTTGTCAAAGTACTTAAGTCTGCAACCACTCTTTTTTAATCTTCGTATTTTCTACAGAATTTTAATAAGTTAGCATAAGTATGAAAATAGGTTCCTAATGCAACTTCATTTTCGGTCTACAATAGTTTAAGGCACGTACAATTTAATAATTTGCATATAGAGCCAATACATATCAATCACCTGCACCATAAAAATATTCATAGCATATTGACTTACTCTGTCTATAATCCACTCTTGTTCACTTAAGGCAGAAACATATTTACTTGGTAGACTTGGAAGATATTTAAGTCAAATTATGGTTCTTATTTTCTATAGTCTTACATTCCGTTGAAATAACGTATTCTGCTGGGTAGTATTTTCTACACATAAATATAAAAATGGGTTCTGTTTTGAAATGTGTTTACTAACTAGCAAATATTCCCCATTTACCTCTTACTATACAGTGTCAGGAGAGCTTGAAATTAGGGTGGGGGTATTATTTTAGGCCTTCCAAAATCAAGGGAAATTGATTACACTCGAAAAATGTTTTGGGTGATTGCACCATGGTTTGAGGAAATGGTTACAGGACACTTATAATTGATTCACAACTCTTCCAGGCTAGATTAAATGAAGTATATATTTTCTAATTGGTCAGGATGAATAGCCATTTCAATTACATAGTACAGCATTGTAAAAGGGAAGAATAGCACCAGAATAGAATATTATTTTTTTGAAATATTTTGCAATACAAATATTTTCTATATATAGTAATATAACATTAATAACTAGGATACTTCTGAATACTACACATTTACTAAAGATTAACTAACTGACTAAATATTAAAATCCACTAAAGATTTAAACCCCATTAGACAGGTTGTATTTAAATAAAATATGTGTTTAAAAAGGTAAATTAAAATATAATAATTTAAATAGAACTTAAGTAAAAAATGCCTGTCGAGTAGTATTATTAAACACCATATACGTGAGTCTAAAGTACTTTACACGTTTGTCACGTCTACAGAAAGATTTACCACGTCGTTCTCACTGAC
This sequence comes from Stictocephala bisonia, assembly GCA_035578905.1. NCBI lineage: Eukaryota > Metazoa > Arthropoda > Insecta > Hemiptera > Membracidae > Stictocephala > Stictocephala bisonia. Next base: position 112,056 of record JAQJVL010002220.1, read on the forward strand.
ACATCAACTCTACAGAATATCCTCATCATTTTTACGCTCTATATATCTACTTCCTGTAACAAGTTATATATAATAAATATTGCAACATCTAACCAGTTCAGTAGTGATTTAGAGTATCTTATAACTGTAATTTTAGTAATTAATTTACACATTTATCAAGTCTACAGAAATAATTACAACATCGTTCTCACTGACACATCAACCCTTAAAAATGGTCACGTGTCTTATACAATTTCCTTTCTCACCTGCTGTAACCATTTATGTCTGGTAAATATTGTAGAACGTTACCAGTGGCAAAGTGATGTTGATTAACATATGATTGAGTTTGGTGTACTTAGTACTAACTCACAAACAAAGGAATATTTTAAGCAAAATAATCTCATACAACCGACGTACTTTTGTGGCTTCTTGTGTCATTTTTCTCCTGTGAATCTAACAAGGGTGGGCTTGCAAGTGGATTAAGTACTCTTTTATATCACCCTCATTATAGGTAAAGGACTAATAATAACAAATTAGTTCGCCACTTTAACAAGAACGTGTCGTAAAGTGATCTAAGATCTCTCTTTCATTACTCTACAACACCATGCGAATAACAGTATTCTTAGAATTTTACATTAAGTTATATTTATAATCTTGATATTACAGGAGATAAATACATTACAATTATTGAAGGCTCTCACATAGTAAAGTTATTAAAAAAACAGTAAATTCCATAAATATAAATAAACAAACTATACAACACAAGGTTGATGCACGAGAAATAAATTGGAAAATAGTAACAGACTAATCATTTGAAATATTTATAATATAGTCTAACAGAAATTGATGAACATGGCCTGGATTAGAGTATACCATTATATAGTTAAATAATTTAAGTCACAAAATACGTAAAATAAAAAAGTAAGCTTATTTTAATCAAATTTAAATCAGTAAACCATATTTTATATAATATTTTGTGATGCAATGCACAATATATTTTACTGTCACATTTTCCGACCCAGTAAATGCATCTAAACACATGAGAGCACTTCGTTGTCACAATATTTCAATTATTGGATCATCAGTAATAGCTCAGAAATGGTTTAGTAATCATGACTTTTTTA
>JAQJVL010002221.1:0-113167 GCA_035578905.1 Stictocephala bisonia
TCATATTAAAAATTGTATCTGAAGTTGTCATCAACTGTCCTAAACTATTTAATTTTTCAATTTTAATAATTTTTGGTGCAGATTGTGAATTAGAAATATTATTATAATATTTACTTAGAATGTCCATCATTTAGCTTATGCTCATCTTCTGCCATTTTTAATTGCATTTCAATAAATTTCATTTTAGCAATATGTTCTTCTTTTAAGTATTGCATTTTTAATGAATGAAGTTCAGCTCCATTTTCAGATACAGTATGGTGTGGTGTTTTTGTTCTTTTTCTCGCTTTACCAATACTTGAATGGTCTGTACCTATAATAAAAAGGTTTCAATTATTTTGAAAGGTTTCGTTAAATTTAATTAGTAATGACATGTTAGTGAATGAAATGAAACAATATAATATATAAATAAACTAGTTAGTTATCATATATAATACATAGTAAGGTTATATTTTATTAAAAATGTAAAAAAATTATTGAACAAATTAACTTCCTTTTCACTGTTACTGTGCTCCTTGGGATAGCTGCTTCAGCATTTTTTTGGCTTATTTCCTGAGTATTCAAATCACTGTTTTCAGATTGATCTTCCTGTTCAAAAACTATGTTAGAATTTGTATTTACTTCATCATCGTTCAAGTCATCATCAATAGGGTCGTCGTGTGCTACATGAGATATACTTTCAAAAACTTGTGGGATCATGTCTGTTATAATTTTTGTGTTTTCATCCAAATCAGGATCATTTTTTCCGCCCCCTGTTTTTATCCTTTCTCTTTTCATTTTTGAAACAGACTTCTTGGCCTTTGCTTTTAAAACCTTCCACAGTATTTTTAACTGGACTTCGGATTTTGGAGTAGAAGCTTCTGCATTGTATTCTACTATAAGATTATCCCAAGCTGCCCTCTTCTTCCTTATATTGTTGTTATCGTGTTTTTTGCATTCTAATATACTCACATATCTTTTCATAGTTTCTAGAAATCTGGCTTTATCTCCTTCAGAAATATGTTTTCCTTTCTTTTTCTTACTCTCCTCGTTCATAATAAATATTGTAAGTAAATGAAAATAAAACAAATAACTTCACTATGGTTTTCTAATAAGCACTTTAAAAATGGGTAAAGTACTAAATATTGTAGGTTATGTTTATATGACAACACCAAAAACAATAATTAAACATCTGATCAAAGGAACAATTAATTAGAAAAGTAAATTAGTTGCAACTAAAGTAGTATCATGTGATTGATCTCTCCATAGAAAACTAACTTAGTAAAATACTATATGAGTGTAATACTTCTTTAGTCATAACTAAACTAGTCAATAAAACTAAAGAAGTAAATTCACTAATTTGGTGCTCGCCAGCCTTAATCAGGAAATGTCTTTTGTTTTGGTGGAAGTCTTACAATAAAGCCTTCAGAGGCAATTTAACGCGCACGTTCAGGACGCAATTGTTAACAGATTTTTTGTCCAATTATCTCACCTTCTCGACGGCTCATGGGCCGTTCTGCCTCATTTCCTAGATCAACTTAGATTTAGAACAGATTAATTTAGAACTAGATGGGAATATTCAAACTTGTGATAATTGGATGGATTTTGATACATTCATAAAATCAAGGGACATTTTATGTGATCTTAATATCATTTCTACCAATATAAGAAGCTTAAGAAAACATTGGGATATTTTTATAGTAGCTATTGATTCAGTTATAGAAATTATAGACTTAATAGTCTCTTACTCTTACATATGAGACGCCGACACAACGTTGTGTGTATTTTAAGGCGAATATAAATGGTTATGTGAGTGCTATCAGAGATCAATGTATCAGAGGAAGAATGTAAATTATATGGGTTGAATGGTTTTGTTAATTTGTACAATTGTAGGCCTAGTGGAAAAGAAGGGGTTTGATCATCATTTATCGTGACAAAATGTCGTTAGCAGAGATTGATTACAGTTTTCAATTTAATTCTATGGAGATATTACTAACTAAAATATATTATAGGTCAGAAGAAATTATGTTAGCAACTTGTTATAGACCCCCTAGTAACAATGTTAATCTATTTATGACAGGATTATAATGTAGGAAATAAAATTAGTATGTTCCTTAGGCCTATGAGTAATGAAATGCTGATGTCATTGTTAAATAAAATAAATATTAGATCATCAGTAGGTCCAGATGGTATCAGACCACAATACATTAAAAAATATATAGCCTATATAAAATTAGTATTAATTCATTTATTTAAAAGAATTGTAAACACTGGAAAAATACCTCATGATATGAAAGTATCATTCATTAGGCCTATTCATAAGAGGGTAAGTGTACAAGACAAGACCTAAATTGTTATAGGCCTATTGGTTCAATTTCTGTGATCTTCAAAATATTTGAACATTACATTAATAAACAGTTGAGTAAATACTTAAATGACAGTTAAATAATAGGTACAAATCAGTTTGGTTTTATTCCTGGTAGGTCTACTATTGATCTGTTGGAGGTGTTAACGAATTGCATTGAGTCACTTCATGAAAACAAATTTGTAATGGCTGTAACAACGGACCTTACAAAAGCTTTTGATGTGGTACATTATAAAATAATGTTACACAAATTAGAAAAAAATGGCATTTGTGGCAGACTGTTAACGTTGTTTGTAAATTATTTTAGAGATAGAAAAATATGGGATCTATTGGGCATATTTTTAGTGACAGCATCAGTCAGGAGTGTGGCCTAATTCAAGGTAGTGTTATTGCACCTACGCTGTTTAACATATATGTCTGTGACCTGCCTTATTTAAAGATTAACAGTAGAATACTACAATATGCAGACGACAATATCATATTCACTACACATAATGATTTAATAAGAGATAGCAACATTGTAAAGCAGGTTTTAGATCTCCTAGTTAAGTATTTTTTAAATAACTGCATAAAAATATATGCTAAGAAAATTACATCAATTATATTTAAAAATCCTAGGATTAATATTAAGGTTCAACAAGATTTATACAAACTGAACTGTCATAGTCATAGATGTTTTAGGGATGGGCCTAATTGTTCATGTAATTCTCTGGTTTTTAATTCTAAATTAAAATATTTAGGAATCACATTAGACACAGATATGAAGTATAGGTCACATATAGCATATCTAGTTAACAATTTGAGATATGTCCTTTTTAAATGCAGAAAAATTAGCAATTATTTCCCATAAGCACAAAAAGGCTAATATATTTTTCTCTTGTACAATCTATTTTTCAATGCGGGATATCCCTTTATTATCTAGCACCAGAATACATATTAAAGAAACTAAAAAATGTCATTAATAGAATTACAAAATTACTGTTTAATTATATTTCATTGGAATGGCTTGGTGTATTGGACTTTGCTGCTCTAGCAAGATATACTGATTTAATTAGAAATTATCTTAACATAGAATATAGAATTCAACAACCTATAGATTATAATTTGAGAAACAGGCAGTATGTTGTTCAAAGACACGTCAACTATTATGGCAAGTGTGTGCCTACTTATAGAATCCTCTCACTGATTAATTCCCTACCTAAAGAACTTCAAACCTTGGAGAAAAATGCTGAAATAAAAATAAAGCTATTTTTAGCTTAATGTAAAAGCTATTTATGTAATAATATAACATAAATTTCTTACCTAATCTTAATCCAAAAAATGCAATATGACGTTCACAAAAAAAATCTATTTGACTCTAGAACTGGCGGATGGCAAGAAGCACAAAAGGTAATCATGTACACCTGGTAGTTTTAAAAAATAAAAATTTAAGGTTTTCCTGTTAAAAATAATAATATTAAATAAACAATAGGTGAACTTGTTTAAACAGTGAAACATGCATATATATAAAGCAAGCTGGTCAAGCACTGAGAGGACACTAATGAAATAAGTACATTCATGAACGAACAAATATTGGAAAGTGAAAGTTGACCTTTCCATCCTGTACATATCCATTTGTCACACATTGTGTCTAAATATTGGGTGAAATCGGTATACCGCAAGAAACTATGAATCAGAAAGATAAGAAACCTTTTTAAAATTGACCTTCAGTATAAGATGTTGTTTTTGTGTCTTTGAACGATAGGCGAGAAAAATATGGTATGATTTATTTTTTATTGACTTATTTCACGTACTTAATAATTTTTTTAGTATAATTGTGTTTGTAAATTTTAAGTTTTAAAACTGGTTTCTTGTTGATTTTGTTTTTGTTGGTTTTAAAGATTTTATTGAGTTGTTTTGTTGTATATATAATAGTCCAATGTTACATTTATTCTATTGTTTGGTTTGTTATTTATTTAACATTTTTATAATTATTGTTATCTAATTTATTGATATATTGTTTTTGATTTAAGAAGTTCCCAAAAAAGTGTACTATAATATATATGTATAAAACATATGTTTCACATGTAATTGTAACACCATAATTGTAAAGAAATTATAGTTTTCTCTCAATTAGCCTTGAGCTAATTATAGATAAATATAAACTGCCTGTACAAATTGTAATTTTTCGCAAGTAATAAATATATTTGTATTTGAATTTTGTAATTAACAATGTCAAAAGCTTTGTTAATATCAATATGTAAGGTCGTAAAATGCTTACAGGTATACTCTGTATTCATTTTTTCCGAATTCATATAGATTATTATTAAAAAATGTAACGCTTTCGTAGTACTTCTTCCATATCTTTTTGATTGAGTAGACACTGTGTCAGTATTAACAGGACGGAAAAAGATATTTTCATCTACAATATTCAAAATTAAATAATTGGGTACTGACATTCATGTAATAATAACAGTAATAATAATAATAAATTGTAGTTATTTTTTATACAAATAAATAATTTAATATAGTTATTATAAATTGACATAAAATTTATAAACATTATTGTTATATTAGTGCACTTTAATAATACAAAGTCACAATCTTTAAAATGTTCAAGTAATTCTAGCGTACATTTTAGAAGTAATCTTGATCAGGCTGTCAGTGAGTGAATAGTGGTATTTCGAATATACATGGTATATATATTAAAACGTTTGATATATTTGTTACAGATGACAAACACTGCTTGTCAAATGAAGGTTGCAAGCCGGATAAGGCTTGTATAGAAGGGAAGTGCATTGACCCTTGTACTGTATATGAATGTCCATCGGGTAGTACTTGCATAGTTAAAAATCATCAAGCTCAATGTGAAACTCCAAGTATGATGATTGAACTCTTTAGAAATATAAATAACTAAATAAATAAATAAATAAATATATATATATATATTAACAACTCATAAGACTGATGTTTATTTAATAAGAAAGTACCATAAAAACAGCTAGATTTATGATAATTTGATATTATTGATAGTTTTGTCATATTGTAGATATATACTTTGTAATTTTTTGCAATATTTTATTTTTTAATTGTAGTATTTTTTTTAAATTAATTTATTTAATACAATAATACCGTTATAGATAGATGTTAAAAACTACCTTTGCGACTACCTACCCAGTTGGTCTCAAGTGAATTAAAAAAAAAATGGTCTTTCGTTAACTTGGGATAATTGTTGATATAACAGATTACAAATTTAAACATTATGCACCAGAATGCTCAATATGCAAACAAAAATTTGAATAAATTGTATCTCATTTGTAAGTGCACGCAGCCTGATACCCTCGTCTTAACCAAAATCAGCTCTGCAATCAAAACAATTCTTTATAAAATTAAACGACTACACCACAGAAAACTATTTCGGGTGAAAAACTTGAAGATTGAGTCATTACAACTTTTCTCAAATATAGTTTTTCATTCACTCGATAAAAAATTAAATATTCACTAGACCAGCAGTTTAGAATAAGAAATTAAATAATTATACTGGGAGAATTTACTGATCTCTCAGTTGAATTAACACCAATTATTTACAAAAAATGTGTTTCCCTTCCAGTAATTGAACACAGAGCTGAGATATTTCATTCTTGTGGGGTACTTCAAATCGATGCACTAGATACTGAACACCCCCTAACAAAGCATTTTGCAGAATACTTGCGGACTTTTGGCCTGACATAGTTAATAAAACCGCCAACCAGAGTAACAGCCCCTCAAAAAAAGTAAACAACATTATCAAACAAAGCAGGTCCTAAGGCCCCCGTGGTCAACGCAGTTATAGGTGATCACTATAGCTGCATTGATGCTATAGTGATCACTCTTTGAGTTGTGCTAATCAAGACTTAATCCTCCACGATCTATATCCGCTTTCGAGAGGATCTGTCAAAAAAAATAAATCAAAATCAGAGACAAAAGAAAAACTGTCTGTGATAGATAGAAGCTCACTCATCTCAAACAAGTGTGGGTGGGTAGGAGGTCCACCAAATACGTACATGTGTTGTATAGCAGAAGAGTGCACCTAACTACCACATGTTTGGGGGAGGGGGTCACTTTTATGACCATAAATATTGTCTGTGAGGTGGCTTAATAAACATAATAATAATAATCTTTATTTCCATCAGTAACAAAACATGCAGTGGTACAAAAATAAACTAGGAAATTAATCTAATCATTTTCACAGTTGTATGATTAGTATGAACATTAAATTAATTACAATTAGAAAAAAAACGAGTCCGTCTGCTTATTTATAAAAACTGTCAACAACACCGCTCTCCGTGGTGCTACTGCATGATGACGCTCATAATAAATAAAATAATAAAAATTGTAATAATAATTAAGCTGTAGATGTATGTTACAATAAAAAAATAATTAAATAAATAATAACTGAAAAATCAAGACATCAATATGGTTAAGCTTGTAAAATTATAAGTATATATATGCAATAAATGTTAAACAGGAAGCACACAAAATTACATACAGTCAAATAGTCAACAAAATAAAAAACCAGTAACAAATAACAGATTATCTTAAATATTTGAATAGTAAAAATACTACACTAACACAATTACTGAAATATACACATTTATCCTAAATAAAAATCATAATAAAAGTAAATTTAGAACAAATACAATAATAGCACAAATTAAAAACATGTCCACCTGTGTGAAAAACAAAAAATGCCATATAGGTGGACGGACATAAAACATGTGCACAACAAAACTGAAACTAATTACATCTCAAAATCTGTTACTTAAAAAAAATACAACATATGTAATAACACATATTCCACATACCATAATACTAAAATTAAAAGTAAATAATGAAACAAAAATACCATTTATATAAATATAATACAGTATAACCTTGGATGGATTCGGTGCTATTGGTTAACCTCGTAAAGAAAAGTGATATTAGGATATTGAAGTAGCCAAGACTTAAGTTTCTTACAGAAGCTGTTTAATTTGTCAATTGATTTTATTTCAAGCGGTAATTTTTTCAAACATATTGGCCCATTATAGAGGAAAGATGATTTGTACCTATATGATTAAAAGTTACATTATTTCAAATGTATGTCAAGTCATTCTGACGTACAGTTTTGGAGTAATCGAGATTAGCTAGTCAGCGAGTGAATGTCGATAGATAATCAAAAGATTGGTACATTTTTTTCAGGAGACGATGATAGCTGCACATCAAATGATGATTGCAAGTCGGAAATGGCTTGTATGGAAGGGAAGTGCATGGACCCTTGTGCTGTAATCGAATGTATAAATGGTCGTACTTGCATAGTTAAAAATCATCGAGCTCAGTGTATTGATGCAGGTATAATTATTGAGCTACTTAGAAATATCATTTTATGTAGCAATAAAAATCATAATGAGTTGATCCTATCAATTCAGATTGGAGCTGCTTTAACTTCCAAGTGAGCGAGCTTTACAAATGCTTTCCTTGAGCTCATTGTTCACGTTCGGTCCATTTGAATGGAGCTTTCTTATTTAGTAGACCAGTCATCGCAAGAACTTCAACTTCAAAATGAGGTACAAAACTACTGTATCAACCACAAAGTCCTAGAAGCTGGGGAACTTGCTTCTTAATTTTCAGACGTTTGTATTCCTTAATATCCTTATTCCTTTCCGATTGTGTCTCAAGACCTTAAACGGGTCCAAGGTATTTAACCTTAGGGGTAAAAATGACATTTCGTCAACTGTTATATAATTAATGTTCCGATTGTCCGTATACCTTTAATTACAACTCGTAATAAAACTGAGTTTTTGATTTTAGTGCCACTAAAATCTACCATAGTCGTCGGCCCTTGGGAATCCCTTCACTGCGCTGTACTCCCTCACTTACCGACCCGCCGCTGGGGTTGTTACATCTATATCACTCTCTCGTTATACTTTGCATTTCTTAACTGTCAGTAGTCAGTAATATATCGGTTACTTCCGAGTGAGTATATCCTGCTACCTCCTGGACTACGTGACTGTACTGTTTGACAAACTGCCCTGGACTCTACGGCCCTAGATGACCCGCTAGGCCCACTGTACCACGAACTTCTAAACTGCATTTGAATATATTAGTAGAACCACCCTCGCTACTGTCATGCCATTGTCTTGATTGACTTCAATACTGACTTACTGGGACCACTCACTTACGACAAGACTTTTTTAACAAACGTGTTTCAATCATTTAGTATGACTATACTGCCACTAAAAGCTACTCATCACACTTCTATAGCCATGGGTTGACGTCATGGTGGTTTGTGACCCTGACCTAGTCGCGTATCACAGTCAAGTTCCAGCTCCTGGACTTTCAAAGCAAGACCTTATTTTCTGTGTTTACAACTTTCATCCCCAAAAGCAGAGTTACAAATTTGTCCAATATAAAAGCATTAATCTTGATTCACTCATCTTTGATGTAATATCCCCTCCATGGAATTATATTCTTCAACTTAACAATATTGACACAATGGTCAATAAGTTCAACGTATTTATGAAATATATTCTTGATCTACATGCTACACTTATAAAAAGCAGGATTAAAAAAACCCCGCACCCTGGATCACATTAAATACGTAGGATGCAAAAGCAACGAGATGCATGCTTCCGGAAGGCAAAAAGACCTAAATGAGCCTATGGCTGGGATGCGTTTAAGAGATTAAGAAACCAAACCCAACAACACATCCGTAACTCTAAAATTAGACATGATTACCGATTATTACGAGTATCTAGCAAGAAAAAGTTCACTAAATCACTCTGGACTAAAGTTAAGGAGCTTGGGACTGGGAAATCACACCCTACTATTTTCTTCAACAACAACCATAATTTTATTAATGATTATTTCACTAATATTCCTATCGATTTATCAAAAGCCAAAATTTACGTCAATGAACTAACTAGTTCTCCTTTTCATAGGCCTTTCCATAAATTTTCATTCCGTTTGGCTATTGATGAAGAAGTGCTAAACGCCTTGAATTGGACATCCAGTAACGAAGTCGGAGCTGACAGTATTCTAAGACAGTTCATAAAACTTGCCCCACCCGTTACACTACCAATTATTATAGCTATATTTAATTGTTCTTTAATTTTAGCTTCTATCCCTAGTACTTGGAAGTCTGCTATTGTTCAATCTTTACCTAAAACTTCAAATCCTCTATCTCCATCTGACTTAAGGCCAATAAGTATTCTTCCCGCCCTGTCCAAATGCCTTGAGAGAATTGTTTATAAGCAAAATGTATGATTATCTTTCAAACAGTAAACTAATATCTAACTTTCAATTTGACTTCCGCCCTAATCATACCAGTACAACAGCCCTTCTGAAAATTACTGAAGATATACGGCATGCAACAAGGATAATCTTTCAATACTAACACTTTTTGACTCCTCTAAAGATTTCGACTGCGTTTACTATCCCTTACTCCTTATGAAACTTAAAAAGTTTGGGTTTTCTGTTAGCTGTGTGGACTGGGTCGGGTCCTACTTGTCGGGTCGTCGCCAGTGTGTGCGTACTGTTGAGGGAACATCCGGATGGAAACCTGTTATCAGAGGTGTGCCACAGGGATCCGTCTTGGGACCTCTGATTTTATCACTTTACCTTGATGATGTAACATCTAACATATATTTATCTAAATATCACTTGTACGCTGATGACTTACAGATTTACCAACATAGCTGAGTCCCACCGAGTGGTTTCACAAATGAACCTTGATTTTGCTGCAATAGTTGCTTGGGCACAGAGACATGGACTAATGTTAAATGATAATAAAACCAAGACTATCCTTATTCGACAATTTTGACTACTTCGACAGATCAATTTCACTGTCTTTCCTAGACTGATACTAAAAGACAATACTCTCGACTACTCCGACAGTGTAAAGAATCTAGGACTTACTATAGCCAAATTTTGGGTTGGACTGATCATGTTACGTTGGTATGCAGTAGGGTGTTTGCTGGCATTGACAGTCTTAAACGGTGTGCTTTCTATCTGCCATTTTCTGTTAAAGTGATGCTGGTAAAAACTCTGGTTCTGCCTCTCTTCAACTACTGTTACGTGGTGATTATTGACATGACTGTTAAGCTCTCGGACAAGCTTCATTAGATTTATATTCAATTTAAGACGGGGCGATCATGTTACTCTATTCTTCAAACAGTGTTTTATGCTCAAACGAAAACAATTTCGTGAATACCACATCCTTATTCTTGTATTTAATATTTTAAACGCTAGATCTCCTGAATACTTGTCTGAGCGTTTCAAGTTCATCTCCGATATCAGCACTAGAAATACACGCCAGAGAGCCACCCTACTATCAGTTCATATTCATTGCACCACTCTCTATAGCTACTCTTTTACCATTTCTTAGCTTGAGTACAGTGATGCTCTTATAATGATCGGAAACTCTTCCTTGGCAATATGTCGTCATATCACTTCTCATTTTATGTTTTAGAAATTATATTACATTGTTGGATTACATAGTATACGAGTATTCTAATTTCTGTAACGCTGAATCACTACTGTTTCACTTGTCACTGTTTGTTTCCCATATTTGTTTTATTTTTTCAATTGTCAACTAATTCAAAATAAGTTTTAGTATTTGACATCCTTATTTATGTCCAGTGAAGTTGCTTAAATGTCACGTGTGGGCATCAATAACCGATGTCCGCGTTATAGTGTACATATCCTTGGGTTTTGTATTATACCTGGGACCCATGTACATATGTAAATTCTGGTGTAGCCATGAATACATCGGTCCCCTTTTTTATTATTTTTTTTTTTTTTTTGCCGTTGTCCTACAACGATGAAACCGTTATTCTATAGCGGTATTTCCAGAATAGTCGTTCCTAAAACGCCTCTGGATTTTATAATAAAAAACCCCAGGTCCATGTTACGCTATCGACTGTAGTATGGTTTTAAATTTGCCACATGTACTGGCTCTTTAAATTTGCCTTTTTTATATAAGGCGGCCATATATATGTAAAGTCATTCAATTTTTTTACTACTGTATATGGACCTTTAAATACGTTTTGAAATGTTGAATATGGTTTTGTTCTATCTTTTGGGTACGCTATCAATACATCGTCGCCTGGTTTTAATTTCAAATCACGTTTTGTTTTGTCAAAATAAATTTTTGGTCTCTCTTGTGCCTTTTCCAATAGTTTCGGTATTTATTGTCGTACCAGATTTATAGATTTAATTTCCTGTAAAATGTCACTATCCTGTACCTCGTGTGTGTACATATAATCCGATGGTACATTTGCTTCTCTGCCGAACATGAGATAAAAAGGCGTGAGTTCCCGTTGATATTTGTTTTGATGTACTATACGCAAATGTTACGTATTTCAATACTTGTGACCATCTCCTCGGGTCTTGTTCGACATAATGGGAAATAATTTTCTTTATTACCAAATTCCTGCGTTCTGTTAATCCCTGTAATTGTTGCCGATAGCCGAATATGCAAAATAAACTAAGTAGCGACTTGGCTACTGTCTTTGCGTCAGCTGTCCTTGTAGGAACTGTAAACACCATTCTTGTGGTAACGTCAGTCGTTACTAAGATGCATTTATAGCCCTCACTTTGTGAAATCGGCGCAAGAAAATCTATTATTATTCTTTCGAACGGATTTACACTCGGAATTAGATCAATGGGGTCAGGTAATAATACGCGTGATGGATTTTTTAAGCACAGAGAGAGAATATAATGTCAGAGCATAAATGCAACCCCAACATGTAAGGCCATATTTTTAACTTCTAACAACTCTACGTGAACAAACCACACAGAAATTATAAGCTCCATACTCTTATTAACATTTCCTTGTTAAATTTATTTAGCGGAAACTCATTGATTAAGTGAACACCCTGTCAGTTTATTATGACGAAACTTAGATATAATCACCTACATTCTACAAGATAAAGTTGCTGGTGCCGACAGAGTTGTAATAACAGTTATTAATTTATATAAATAAATAATTTAATTTGACTATTACAGTTATTATAAATGAACATTGTATTTATAAATTGTGTTGTTATAATACTTTCTGTTTTTAAGTCGTGCTGGCGTACATTATAGGAGTAATTAAACGTGATCAGCCTGTAAATGAGTGATGAAGAGGTGTTTGTTTCACTTATTATATGTTATAGATAGTTAAACATTAGGTATATTTGTTACAGGAGACGATGATAGTTGCAAATCAGATGAAGAGTGCAAACCAGAAATGGCTTGTATGGAAGGGAAGTGCATGGACCCTTGTGCTGTAACTGAATGTCCACCTGGTGATAAATGCATAGTTAAAATACATCAAGCTCACTGTGTTAGTGCAGGTACTATGATTGAATTATCTACAAATATCAATACATATTTCTACAATTCAATTAAAATCATAAAACTATGTTTCATAAAAAAAGCACAAAACAGCTAGATTTATTATAATCTCATATCATTATTATTAATGTCGTATTGAGGAAATGTAATTCCTAATTATTTACCATATTTTATTATAATATAAATTAATTTATTAAACTGAAATATTTACTGCTTAAATATAAATAAAAAATCTACCTCTTTAACTAGCTATTATTTATACTTTTTACTTACATACATACATTTTACTTGAGATGTCATTTAATAAAATGACATCTCAAGTAAAATGTACTTGTTGTAAAGAGCTCGCCTTTCCTGAGAATAAAATAGTCATCAGAGAAAATCAAGGAATTTTTAAATTAAGATTGTAGCTGGCCGAAGCCCAGTACCGAAGTTGGGCAGCCCAGAGTCGTCAAGGTGCTGAGCTGTTGTGATTAAGATAAATAAATATCTTACTAGGCTAAAATCTTCATCGCTCTCGTTAAAAGACTTTTGTATAATAATTTAGCCTATCCGTTATTATTTACAACTCGCACAAAGAAATTAACGAAAGCAAAGAAAATACTGTAGGGGACGATTGCTCCGGCCTACGCGTACAAATCAATAAATAATATAACAAATATATAATTTGACCTCACCAAGACCGGTCTTGAATCGCAAGGGTTAGCAGATTTAAATATTAAAATTACGTACAAACTAAACAAAGTATAACCCACGAGACTTACCGAGGCACTTGGGCTGCAAGTGAGGGGAATAATACAAGAGAGGAGGGGAGGGTAGTCCCATTCCCTCCACTGTTATACACGGGCAACTATGCATATTCCTTATCGAAACGTTAAATGCAAGAAGTGAAATTAAAAAAAATAAGTTAACACCTTAGCGAAAATTAAAAGAAAAAGTAGTGCACAAAAATGTGCTAAGTTAAATTACACTACTAACTTATAAGGAATATAACAAAATAAAAATCTACCTGTGCAAGATAGCTTGTTGAACGTAAATAGTACGGTAACGAAGTAGCGATGTGTAATAGAGAACTAGTCAGAACTACACTGCACGACAGCGAAAGCAAAAGTGAGTCGCTGAAGGTCCTATCCTGCTAGCGTCCAACCGGATATTACAGCTGATTTCAAATAATTGGTGGATTACTGTTTAGCAGATGTTCTCAGCCAGGAACAGCGGAACAGCTGTTCTAGTCGTGTCGTCTGTCACACTGGCCCGTCAACATTAATAAGAGGTTATGGTGGTACAGGTTATGTTTAGACCACAATGGCAGGCTCGATTATTGTTATGTTTATATTGCCAAAAAACGTAAAATGTACGGAAGTTCACGGGTACGACGTACTATTGAATAAATGTGCTGTGATAGTGAGGGGTAAGTGCTCATAAATAATTAACCAAACCTCCGGTGTTATGTATGCTCGAGGTAGAATAAACTACTAACTGACAGTGTAGCATGTTTGACTAGTAACTATATGAGCTAGGCCTAGGCCTAGTACTTGTAGGTTAGCCGGAATGTAAGTTAGGCCTAAGCCAAACCAAAGTAGGCTAGGTTGAAGGTTGTAAAAATTAACCCCTCACCCAAATTTAGCTCATTACATCGTCGTTCGTAAACTTGGAATAATCATCAACAAATTAAAAACTCAAATATTATGTATGTAGCTAACAAATTGGATTGACTGTCCCTCATATGTAAAGAGATGCAGGACAGATTACATCCTTGTCATGGCCGAAAAAGAATACTGCAATAGAAAGTCTTTTTCATAATATTAGACAATATTTCCACAGCAAATTTTTTCGGCTGAAACAGTTCGGATTTTAAAGCACACAGAGAGGATATAATATCAGAGCATAAATGCAACCCCAACATGTGAGGCCATATTATTAACTTCTAACAACTCTACGTGAACAAACCACACATAAATTAGAAGCTCCTTACTCTTATTAAAATTTCCTTGTTAATTTTATTTAGCGAAAACTCATCGATTAAGTGAACACCCTGTCAGTATTAAGATGACGAAACTTAGATATAATCACCTACATTCTACAAGATAAAGTTGCTGGTGCCGACAGAGTTGTAATAACAGTTATTAATTTATATAAATAAATAATTTAATTTGACTATTACAGTTATTATAAATGAACATTGTATTTATAAATTGTGTTGTTATAATACTTTCTGTTTTTAAGTCGTGCTGGCGTACATTATAGGAGTAATTAAACGTGATCAGCCTGTAAATGAGTGATTAAGTGGTGTTTGTTTCACTTATTATATGATATAGATAGTTAAACATTAGGTATATTTGTTACAGGAGATGATGATAGCTGCAAATCAGATGAAGAGTGCAAACCAGAAATGGCTTGTATGGAAGGGAAGTGCATGGACCCTTGTGCTGTAACTGAATGTCCACCTGGTGATAAATGCATTGTTAAAATACATCAAGCTTACTGTGTTAGTGCAGGTACTATGATTGAATTCACTATAAATATCAATACATGTTTCTACAATTCAATAAAAATCATAAAACTATGTTACATAAAATAAGCATAAAACAGCTACATTTATTATAATGTCATATCATTATTATTAATGTCGTATTGAGGAAATGTAATTCCTAATTTTTCGGCATATTTTATTATAATATAAATTAATTTATTAAACCGTAAAGTAAATTATTTACTGCTTGGTTATAAATACAAATCTACCGCTTTAACTAGCTATTATTTATTATTAAATTACATCTCAAGTAAAATGTACTTGTTGTAAAGAGCTCGCCTTTCCTGAGAATAATATAGTCATCAGAGAAAATCAAGGAATTTTTAAATTAAGATTGTAGCTGGCCGAAGCCCAGTACCGAAGTTGGGCAGCCCAGAGTCGTCAAGGGGCTTAGCTGTTGCGATTAAGATAAATAAATATCTTACTAGGCTAAGCTCATCATCGCTCTCGTTAAAAGACTTTTGTCTAATAATTTAGCCTATCCGTTATCCTTTACAACTCGCACAAAGAAACTAACGAAAAGAAAATACTGTAGGGGGACGATTGCTCTGGCCTACGCGTACAAATCAATACATAATATAACAAAAATATAATTTGACCTCACCAAGGCCGGTCTAGAATCACAAGGGTTAGCAGATTTAAATATTAAAAATACGTACAAATTAAACAAAGTATAACTCACGAGACTTACCGAGGCACTTGGCCTGCAAGTGAGGGGAATAATACAAGAGAGGAGGGGAAGGTAGTCCCATTCCCTCCACTGTTATACCCCTCCACCATGTAACTGATCTCTTAGTTACTGTGTTGCCGGTTAAGCTGCGCTTGCAGCGTTTCTAGAGCGAAAAAATAGAAAAGAAATGTTTTTCACCTCCTCTGTTGTTTGTTTACATTTGGTATAATGGCCAATCAGAAATGTCGTTTATATTTTTAATTTGAATTAAAACCTCTTATTGTACAAATAAAAACAACATATGTTGCCTTTGCAAAGTCTGCTCTGGAAATAGGCACATTGATTTGATTTTAAATCAATAAATCGAATTTCGATATAATAAATTTTTCTACAAACAAATAATTAAAAAAGTCAATCGCATCATTAATTAATTAATTAGTAGTGATTTTCGGAATTATTTACTATTTATCTATTAACAATAACAAGGTTAAGTCAGGTTGTAAACAACAATTTACATTTCAGATGGTTTTATTTTCTATTTTTAGTCACCACGTGGCACACACTGACTCGGTGGCGCCCCCCCTCCAATACTGCCTATCGTCTGGCCAAGTACCTGGGTAAACCTCGTGAGTTATAAGAGAAATACCGATCGTTCGTCGTCTTCCTTCCGTACTTCCTCGTAAATGTTTTCTACAGTGATCCCTAAGTCTTGTTCCTTCTCTAGCTTATCATACAGGTTCTCCCTTGCCTACCCTAACTCTAGATTCGACTGTAACTCCACCTCTGATAAATAATTTTTCTGTTTAATTAAACTAGCTAAACGTTTTGAATCCCCCCTTGTCTTGATTTTAGATAACGCGTCTTTAAGTGCTTTTACAACCACCCTTAACTCTAGTTCGGTATGTTCATCTCTACACTTCACTCCAAATTGTTCCAACACTCCCTTTAGTCATCCCTTATCAAATTTATACACGTCTCCTCTTAAGCATGGGTACTCAGCTTCAACGTCCATTTAACCTACACCTTCACGCTTACAACTTGTCCCTGTCTTTCATATTTTATTACTAACTAACTGTATTTATTATTTGTTTTGTTTTCTAATGTTTATCCTATATTCACTATTTTAAATTCATTTATTCCCTACTTATCTTATCAATTTATATCATCCTGTTATAATCTAACATACTTAATATACAAACTTAATCTAATCCCAATTTCATTCAGTGTCAATATTATTCAAGGTAATTAAACCAAACCAAGAACCTCCACCTCTTACTTCCTCCAAAACTCAAGGTATTTAAAAATGTAATCACAAATATGACTATTATATAAGTAATGCGAAATAATTTAAACTTAATGACTCGCTTAGCTAGTGTAAGAAACCAGGACCTGGAATAACTATTGACACTGGGGAAAGTACAACACAAATTTATTATTACAGCATATCCTCTTTACAATCCCTTCCAAAATATTACAATTATCTTATCCTATTTTACACTATACACCTCCTTCATTATACCCTTCTCATTCAGTACCAGACAATTCAAAATATGCGTTTATAAACCTTCAATCAATTTACTATTAACATTGGCTTCAATATACAGCCCGGTGAACCACTAATATCAAGTACATTATTTACAACAAGCGACAACAACCTCCTATACTATTAAATCACAATTCTCTAAATAATTAAATAAACGTCACATTAAGAATCAACTAAATAAGTATTATATGTGCAAACCGTCTCCACTAACAAGTGAAAATTATGGTATCCAATAACAAGCTATACTCAAGTATAACCAGTCAATTATTTCCAATCAAAATTAAAAATCAAACAATAATATTTGAACCTTACCAACTATGACAACCTCATCAATTTACCGTACAATTTTAACTATATTATTGTAGAAATATTCTCAAGCGATAAGCTAAATATTCAAATGGCCCTAGTTGCTATCCTTTATTCTTCCCAAGAATTATCAAATATTTATGGTTTATATATTCAACGCAATATTTATTCATTTACTACTTATATCCATATCAACTCAAAACAACCACTTATACGGACAATGATCCATTACATGGATTTACGTATTTATATATTTACAGTTTAAAATAACAAACCTGACTCAATTCCCTCAAACAGTGAACTCTATCTTATTATTAAATTACGATTATTATGAACGTCTCATCTGATTAATTTACTGCCTGTCGGCTTACGCTTTGGTGTAGGTAAAAGTAATTGAACGCCCTTACAAACATTCCTTTCCCCTGCAACTTAAATTTTGCTCCCCTTAAACCCTGGAGGTCTTAAAAAAACTTAACATACCCCTGAACTCGTCCACGGGCCGTAGTGGATTCGGCGTCCGCTTGTCCCTCAGGGTCAGGTAACTGATTGGGTCCGGAGTTGCTTGTAGTCCCTTGGGGGTGGGTGGAATCGCTTGCAATCCCTTGAGGTGGTTTCTCTGGTCCTCAGGATAGGCTGCAAGTCCGGTCGTCCCTCAAGTTCAGGTTGGCCACTCGTGAAGTCCTCCAGGGGTTGATATCGCAAGGGGTTGGACCGTGGCTCCAAGTCTTCCTCCTAGCTCGTCCCGTGTTTGCTCTGTAGGGCGGGTTGACAAAGTCTAGGTAGTTGGACCACCAGGTGCTGGTCCTCCCTATTAGTCTATTTCCCGAAGTCCTCTCTCTTCCCGAACTCACCTCAGACCCCTTTTCTTTTTCAACTCTCTCCCTAGTATCTCAGTCCCCCTGCCACTCACTGGACACGCCTACAATTTCGGAAGAACCAATTATAATTCGTCGTCCTATTATGGATTACCCTACAGGCCCATTTTTGTGACGGGCGGAACATCGGAACTTCTGCTGAATCTCCGTCGCACCAGCATTCATCGGCCTTATTTTGGTGAGTCTCAAATCGTTATTCTTCTGGTCATCCTGTGTGCAGTGCTGGCCTTACTTCCTTGAAATACAATCCCTTGCTTTCTGAGTTAACACTTGCCGGATGCTCTACTCAAATGTTACCAACTCCGTTTCCTGTACCGCATTTCCTGTTGTAATAAAACCTCTGTCACATTTTTTTACTGATAATATTCATTTTTATTTTTTATTATTATTATTATTATTATTATGAGGGAATCTTATGCAAAAGTGTAGCAGTTCAGTAAACGTCAAATGTTTACACTGTAAAATAGAGACATGAAAAATTAGATCTATGGGGTTAGGTAATAATAAGTGTGATGGATTTAATTTGAAGCACACAGAGAGAGGATATAATGTCAGAGCATAAATGCAACTCCAACATGTGAGGCCATATTATTAACTTCTAACAACTCCACGTGAACAAACCACACAGGAATTAGAAGCTCCATACTCTTATTAACATTTCCTTGTTAAATTTATTTAGCGGAAACTCATTGATTAAGTGAACACCCTGTCAGTATTAAGATGACGAAACTTAGATATAATCACCTACATTCTACAAGATAAAGTTGCTGGTGCCGACAGAGTTGTACTGACAGTTATTAATTTATATAAATAAATAATTTAATTTGACTATTACAGTTATTATAAATGAACATTGTATTTATAAATTGTGTTGTTATAATACTTTCTGTTTTTAAGTCGTGCTGGCGTACATTATAGGAGTAATTAAACGTGATCAGCCCGTAAATGACTGATTAAGTGGTGTTTGTTTCACTTAGTATATGTTATAGATAGTTAAACATTAGGTATATTTGTTACAGGAGACGATGATAGCTGCAAATCAGATGAAGAGTGCAAACCGGAAATGGCTTGTATGGAAGGGAAGTGCATGGACCCTTGTGCTGTAACTGAATGTCCACCTGGTGATAAATGCATAGTTAAAATACATCAAGCTCACTGTGTTAGTGCAGGTACTATGATTGAATTATTTAGAAATATCAATACACATTTCTACAATTCAATTAAAATCATAAAACTATGTTTCATAAAATAAACACAAAACAGCTAGATTTATTATAATTTCATGTTATTAATATTAAATTCGTAGTGAGGAAATGTAATTCCTAATTTTTCGCCATATTTTATTACAATATAAATTAATTTATTAAACCGAAGTATTTACTGCTTAGATATAAGTGTAAATCTACCTCTTTAACTAGCTATTATTTATTATCAAATGACATCTCAAGTAAAATGTACTGGTCGTAAAGAGCTCGCCTTTCCTGAGAAGAAAATAGTCATCAGAGAAAATCAAGGACTTTTTAAATTGAGATTGTAGCTGGCCGAAGCCCAGTACGGAAGTTGGGCAACCCAGAGTCGTCAAGGGTTGTGATTAAGATAAATAAATATCTTACCAGGCTAAGCTCATCATCGCTCTCGTTAAAAGACTTTTGTCTAATAATTTAGCCTATCCGTTATCCTTTACAACTCGCACAAAGAAACTAACGAAAACAAACAAAAAAATACTGTAGGGGACGATTGCTCCAGCTTACACGTACAAATCAATAAATAATATAGCAAAAATATAATTTGACCTCACCAAGGCCGGTCTAGAGTCGCAAGGGTTAGCAGATTTAAATATTAAAAATACGTACAAACTAAACAAAGTATAACTCACGAGACTTACCGAGGCACTTGGCCTGCACGTGAGGGGAATAATACAAGAGAGGAGGGGAGGGTAGTACCATTCCCTCCACTGTTATACACGGGCAACTATGCATATTCCTTATCGAAACGTTAAATGCAAGAAGTGAAATTAAAAAAATAAGTTAACACCTTAGCGAAAATAAAAAGAAAAAGTAGTGCACAAAAATCTGCTAAGTTAAATTACACTACTAACTTATAAGGAATATAACAAAATAAAAATCTACCTGTGCAAGATAGGTCGTCGAACAGCCAATTAAACAGGATAGTTACTTTAAATATTTGGGGGACGATCATTGATGAAAAACTTAATTGGGAGAATCACATAAATACGTTACATAATTGGTGAAAAACTTAATTGGAATAATCACATAAATGCGTTACATAATTGGTGAACAACTTAATTGGGAGAATCACATAAATGCGTTAAATAATTGGTGCAAAACTTAATTGGGAGAATCACATAAATTCGTTACATAATTGGTGAAAAGCTTCATTGGGATGATCACATAAATGCGTTACATAATTGGTGAAAAACTTAATTGGGATAATCACATAAATTCGTTACATAATTGGTGAAAAACTTAATTGGGAGAATCACATAAATGCGTTACATAATTCGTGAAAAACTTAATTGGGAGAATCACATAAATTCGTTACATAATTGGTGAAAAGCTTCATTGGGATAATCACATAAATGCGTTACATAATTGGTGAACAACTTAATTGGGATAATCACATAAATTCGTTACATAATTGGTGAAAAACTTAATTGCGAGAATCACATAAATGCGTTACATAATTGGTGAAAAACTTAATTGGGATAATCATATAATTACGTTACATAATTGGTGAAAAACGTAATTGGGATAATCACATAAATGCGTTACATAATTGGTGAAAAACTTAATTGGGAGAATCACATAGATTCGTTACATAATTGGTAAAAAGCTTAATTGGGAGAATCACATAAATTCGTTACATAATTGGTGAAAAGCTTAATTGGGAGAATCACACAAATGCGTTACATAATTGGTAAAAAACTTAATTGGGATAATCACATAAATGCGTTACATAATTGGTGAAAAGCTTAATTGGGAGAATCACATAAATGCGTTACATAATTGGTGAAAAACTTAATTGGGAGAATCACATAAATTCGTTACATATTTGGTGAAAAACTTAATTGGGATAGTCACATAAATGCGTTACATAATTGGTGAAAAACTTAATTGGGAGAATCACATAAATACGTTACATAATTGGTGAAAAACTTAATTGGGAGAATCACATAAATACGTTACATAATTGGTGAAAAACTTAATTGGGAGAATCACATAAATTCGTTACATAATTGGTGAAAAACTTAATTGGGAGAATCACATAAATTCGTTACATAATTGGTGAAAAACTTAATTGGGAGAATCACATAGATTCGTTACATAATTGGTAAAAAGCTTAATTGGGAGAATCACATAAATTCGTTACATAATTGGTGAAAAGCTTAATTGGGAGAATCACATAAATGCGTTACATAATTGGTAAAAAACTTAATTGGGGTAATCACATAAATGCGTTACATAATTGGTGAAAAGCTTAATTGGGATAATCACATAAATGCGTTACATTATTGGTGAAAAACTTAATTGGGATAATCACATAAATGCGTTACATTATTGGTGAAAATCTTAATTGGGATAATCACATAAATGCGTTACATAATTGGTGAAAAACTTAATTGGGATAATCACATAAATGCGTTACATAATTGGTGAAAAAATATCATCAGTACATTTT
Organism: Stictocephala bisonia; assembly: GCA_035578905.1. NCBI lineage: Eukaryota > Metazoa > Arthropoda > Insecta > Hemiptera > Membracidae > Stictocephala > Stictocephala bisonia. The sequence continues at coordinate 22,306 of JAQJVL010002221.1, forward strand.
ATTACTTAACATTTTTTTTGACGAATATTTTTAAAAACTATATATTATGCTTTAATATACTAATAATAACAATATGATATTTTTGTAGGGATATGTTTACAAGTATCTAATATAAAGGATAACTAAAAAACAATAGTTTCGATTAGTTTTGAAAAAAACCAAGAAAAACTTGTTTACGTTGTATTTATAAAATCAAATGAATACCTCGGTCGTAAAAAAATTGCCAAAGTTTTAAAAGTTCGATGTAAGAAATTATTTAAATGACTTTTATCAACTGAGAACGTTTCTTTTTATATATTGTGATTAGTTATTATGTATAATTATTTATGTATAGTTATAAAAATATATGTAGTACCGGTATTAAGTTTTTTTCTAAAAATAAAATTTAACGCCATGAAGAAGTCTCTATGATACTTAGAAAAATACTTTTATTATTACTGATTTTTAAATGAAATAATAGATCGTTATATAAATATATTTAGGTGTTATTAAGTTATAAGAAATCCATTGTAAAAAATCATTTATTAAGACTTGGACTCTATTATATATATATACATAGTTTGTGCTTTCTTAACATCTGACAACACTCCAGGATAAATTGATGAGGAATTTCCTGTTAACAACTATGGTTATATTTGCAAATATTATAATATATAAAACATTAAATAATTCATTATTTATGTATTAAGTAATGACATTGCAGTAGGCCGCTAAGTTTTTCTAATTATTTACAGACTGTCCATTGTAAGATGTTATGTTTATTTGTGTTTGATTATCACATTTGTTTTACACAATGGCAAGTTATTTCTATTTGATAATTTTTTTTGTAATGGTTTATATTGTCTAATAAATATATTCTTATATGAGCTAAGGTTACTATATGGCAACGTTACGTTAAATAGTGATTAAATGAAACTAACAATTGGTGTGGAGAAGGATGGGTGTTCTAACCCGTTGTCCTCTGACCAGGTACAACGCCGAGGATTGTTAGATTGAACACAACTCCAGCTGAATGGTTTCTGGAATGTGAACATTGTTTTCATTATGTTTGCTACTTTTCATTTATGAATAAATGAGGTGGAGGCGTTCTTTTTGTTTTAGTAAATTTAAAATTTGATATATTAATAATAACATATAATTAAGTAAAAAGCATAATGGCTTGTAAAAATAAAAATAAAACAGTTCATATAAAATAAGTAATAAAATTGTAATTAAATAAATCGGTAAAAAAAAAATTTATACTTCTTAGTTAATTGATAAAAACAAATAGTTTTAAGAAAGAGGATTCATATTCATACTGTTGATAGTGCCGGTAGTTCTTATATATTTAAGAAAGAGGATTCATATTCATACTGTTGATAGTACCGGTAGTTCTTATATATTTAAGAAAGAGGATTCATATTCATACTGTTCATAGTACCGGTAGTTCTTATATATTTAAGAAAGAGGATTCATATTCATACTGTTGATAGTACCGGTAGTTCTTATATATTTAAGAAAGAGGATTCATATTCATACTGTTGATAGTACCGGTAGTTCTTATATATTTAAGAAAGAGGATTCATATTCATACTGTTGATAGTACGGGTAGTTCTTATATATTTAAGAAAGACGATTCATATTCATACTGTTAATAGTACCGGTAGTTCTTATATATTTAAGAAAGAGGATTCATATTCATACTGTTGATAGTACCGGTAGTTCTTATATATTTAGGAAGAAGATTCATATTCATACTGTTGATAGTACCGGTAGTTCTTATATATTTAAGAAAGACGATTCATATTCATACTGTTAATAGTACCGGTAGTTCTTATATATTTAAGAAAGAGGATTCATATTCATACTGTTCATAGTACCGGTAGTTCTTATATATTTAAGAAAGAGGATTAATATTCATACTGTTGATAGTACCGGTAGTTCTTATATATTTAAGAAAGAGGATTCATATTAATACTGTTAATAGTACCGGTAGTTCTTATATATTTAAGAAAGAGGATTCATATTCATACTGTTGATAGTACCGGTAGTTCTTAGATATTTAAGAAAGAGGATTCATATTCATACTGTTGATAGTACCGGTAGTTCTTATATATTTAAGAAAGAGGATTAATATTCATACTGTTGATAGTACCGGTAGTTATTATATATTCAAGAAAGAGGATTCATATTCATACTGTTGATAGTACCGGTAGTTATTATATATTTAAGAAAGAGGATTCATATTCATACTGTTGATAGTACCGGTAGTTCTTATATATTTAAGAAAGAGGATTCATATTCATACTGTTGATAGTACCGGTAGTTCTTATATATTTAAGAAAGAGGATTCATATTCATACTGTTGATAGTACCGGTAGTTCTTATATATTTAAGAAAGAGGATTCATATTCATACTGTTGATAGTGGCGGTAGTTCTTATATATTTAAGAAAGACGATTCATATTCATACTGTTGATAGTACCGGTAGTTCTTATATATTTAAGAAAGAGGATTCATATTCATACTGTTGATAGTACCGGTAGTTCTTTAATATTTAAGAAAGAGGATTCATATTCATACTGTTCATAGTACCGGTAGTTCTTATATATTTAAGAAAGAGGATTCATATTCATACTGTTGATAGTACCGGTAGTTCTTATATATTTAAGAAAGAGGATTCATATTCATACTGTTGATAGTACCGGTAGTTCTTATATATTTAAGAAAGAGGATTCATATTCATACTGTTGATAGTACCGGTAGTTCTTATATTTTTAAGAAAGAGGATTCATATTCATACTGTTCATAGTACCGGTAGTTCTTATATATTTAAGAAAGAGGATTCATATTCATACTGTTGATAGTACCGGTAGTTCTTATATATTTAAGAAAGAGGATTCATATTCATACTGTTGATAGTACCGGTAGTTCTTATATATTTAAGAAAGACGATTCATTATCATACTGTTAATAGTACCGGTAGTTCTTATATATTTAAGAAAGACGATTCATATTCATACTGTTGATAGTACCGGTAGTTCTTATATATTTAAGAAATATGATTCATATTCATACTGTTAATAGTACCGGTAGTTCTTATATATTTAAGAAAGACGATTCATATTCATACTGTTAATAGTACCGGTAGTTCTTATATATTTAAGAAAGAGGATTCATATTCATACTGTTGATAGTACCGGTAGTTCTTATATATTTAAGAAAGACGATTCATATTCATACTGTTAATAGTACCGGTAGTTCTTATATATTTAAGAAAGACGATTCATATTCATACTGTTGATAGTACCGGTAGTTCTTATATATTTAAGAAAGAGGATTCATATTCATACTGTTAATAGTACCGGTAGGTCTTATATATTTAAGAAAGAGGATTCATATTCATACTGTTGATAGTACCGGTAGTTCTTATATATTTAAGAAAGAGGATTCATATTCATACTGTTGATAGTACCGGTAGTTCTTATATATTCAAGAAAGAGGATTCATATTCATAGTGTTCATAGTACCGGTAGTTCTTATATATTTAAGAAAGAGGATTCATATTCATACTGTTGATAGTACCGGTAGTTCTTATATATTTAAGAAAGAGGATTCATATTCATACTGTTGATAGTACCGGTAGTTCTTATATATTTAAGAAAGAGGATTCATATTCATACTGTTGATAGTACTGGTAGTTCTTATATATTTAAGAAAGAGGATACATATTCATACTGTTGATAGTACTGATAGTTCTTATATATTTAAGAAAGAGGATTCATATTCATACTGTTCATAGTACCGGTAGTTCTTATATATTTAAGAAAGAGGATTCATATTCATACTGTTGATAGTACCGGTAGTTCTTATATATTTAAGAAAGACGATTCATATTCATACTGTTGATAGTACCGGTAGTTCTTATATATTTAAGAAAGAGGATTCATATTCATACTGTTGATAGTACCGGTAGTTCTTATATATTTAAGAAAGAGGATTCATATTCATACTGTTCATAGTACCGGTAGTTCTTATATATTTAAGAAAGACGATTCATATTCATACTGTTGATAGTACCGGTAGTTCTTATATATTTAAGAAAGAGGATTTATATTCATACTGTTCATAGTACCGGTAGTTCTTATATATTTAAGAAAGAGGATTCATATTCATACTGTTCATAGTACCGGTAGTTCTTATATATTTAAGAAAGAGGATTCATATTCCTACTGTTGATAGTACCGGTAGTTCTTATATATTTAAGAAAGAGGATTCATATTCATACTGTTAATAGTACCGGTAGTTCTTATATATTTAAGAAAGAGGATTCATATTCATACTGTTGATAGTACCGGTAGTTCTTATATATTTAAGATAGAGGATTCATATTCATACTGTTAATAGTACCGGTAGTTCTTATATATTTAAGAAAGAGGATTCATATTCATACTGTTGATAGTACCGGTAGTTCTTATATATTTAAGAAAGAGGATTCATATTCATACTGTTCATAGTACCGGTAGTTCTTATATATTTAAGAAAGAGGATTCATATTCATACTGTTCATAGTACCGGTAGTTCTTATATATTTAAGATAGAGGATTCATATTCATACTGTTGATAGTACCGGTAGTTCTTATATATTTAAGATAGAGGATTCATATTCATACTGTTCATAGTACCGGTAGTTCTTATATATTTAAGAAAGAGGATTCATATTCCTACTGTTGATAGTACCGGTAGTTCTTATATATTTAAGAAAGAGGATTCATATTCATACTGTTCATTGTACCGGTAGTTCTTATATATTTAAGAAAGAGGATTCATATTCCTACTGTTGATAGTACCGGTAGTTCTTATATATTTAAGAAAGAGGATTCATATTCCTACTGTTAATAGTACCAGTAGTTCATATATATTTAAGAAAGGGGATTCATATTCATACTGTTGATAGTACCGGTAGTTCTTATATATTTAAGAAAGAGGATTCATATTCATACTGTTCATAGTACCGGTAGTTCTTATTTATTTAAGAAAGAGGATTCATACTCCTACTGTTGATAGTACCGGTAGTTCTTATATATTTAAGAAAGAGGATTCATATTCATACTGTTCATAGTACCGGTAGTTCTTATATTTTTAAGAATGAGGATTCATATTCCTACTGTTGATAGTACCGGTAGTTCTTATATATTTAAGAAAGAGGATTCATATTCATACTGTTCATTGTACCGGTAGGTCTTATATATTTAAGAAAGAGGATTCATATTCATACTGTTGATAGTACCGGTAGTTCTTATATATTTAAGAAAGAGGATTCATATTCATACTGTTGATAGTACCGGTAGTTCTTATATATTCAAGAAAGAGGATTCATATTCATAGTGTTCATAGTACCGGTAGTTCTTATATATTTAAGAAAGAGGATTCATATTCATACTGTTGATAGTACCGGTAGTTCTTATATATTTAAGAAAGAGGATTCATATTCATACTGTTGATAGTACCGGTAGTTCTTATATATTTAAGAAAGAGGATTCATATTCATACTGTTGATAGTACTGGTAGTTCTTATATATTTAAGAAAGAGGATACATATTCATACTGTTGATAGTACTGATAGTTCTTATATATTTAAGAAAGAGGATTCATATTCATACTGTTCATAGTACCGGTAGTTCTTATATATTTAAGAAAGAGGATTCATATTCATACTGTTGATAGTACCGGTAGTTCTTATATATTTAAGAAAGACGATTCATATTCATACTGTTGATAGTACCGGTAGTTCTTATATATTTAAGAAAGAGGATTCATATTCATACTGTTGATAGTACCGGTAGTTCTTATATATTTAAGAAAGAGGATTCATATTCATACTGTTCATAGTACCGGTAGTTCTTATATATTTAAGAAAGACGATTCATATTCATACTGTTGATAGTACCGGTAGTTCTTATATATTTAAGAAAGAGGATTTATATTCATACTGTTCATAGTACCGGTAGTTCTTATATATTTAAGAAAGAGGATTCATATTCATACTGTTCATAGTACCGGTAGTTCTTATATATTTAAGAAAGAGGATTCATATTCCTACTGTTGATAGTACCGGTAGTTCTTATATATTTAAGAAAGAGGATTCATATTCATACTGTTAATAGTACCGGTAGTTCTTATATATTTAAGAAAGAGGATTCATATTCATACTGTTGATAGTACCGGTAGTTCTTATATATTTAAGATAGAGGATTCATATTCATACTGTTAATAGTACCGGTAGTTCTTATATATTTAAGAAAGACGATTCATATTCATACTGTTGATAGTACCGGTAGTTCTTATATATTTAAGAAAGAGGATTCATATTCATACTGTTCATAGTACCGGTAGTTCTTATATATTTAAGAAAGAGGATTCATATTCATACTGTTCATAGTACCGGTAGTTCTTATATATTTAAGATAGAGGATTCATATTCATACTGTTGATAGTACCGGTAGTTCTTATATATTTAAGATAGAGGATTCATATTCATACTGTTCATAGTACCGGTAGTTCTTATATATTTAAGAAAGAGGATTCATATTCCTACTGTTGATAGTACCGGTAGTTCTTATATATTTAAGAAAGAGGATTCATATTCATACTGTTCATTGTACCGGTAGTTCTTATATATTTAAGAAAGAGGATTCATATTCCTACTGTTGATAGTACCGGTAGTTCTTATATATTTAAGAAAGAGGATTCATATTCCTACTGTTGATAGTACCAGTAGTTCATATATATTTAAGAAAGGGGATTCATATTCATACTGTTGATAGTACCGGTAGTTCTTATATATTTAAGAAAGAGGATTCATATTCATACTGTTCATAGTACCGGTAGTTCTTATTTATTTAAGAAAGAGGATTCATACTCCTACTGTTGATAGTACCGGTAGTTCTTATATATTTAAGAAAGAGGATTCATATTCATACTGTTCATAGTACCGGTAGTTCTTATATTTTTAAGAATGAGGATTCATATTCCTACTGTTGATAGTACCGGTAGTTCTTATATATTTAAGAAAGAGGATTCATATTCATACTGTTCATTGTACCGGTAGTTCTTATATATTTAAGAAAGAGGATTCATATTCCTACTGTTGATAGTACCGGTAGTTCTTATATATTTAAGAAAGAGGATTCATATTCCTACTGTTGATAGTACCGGTAGTTCTTATATATTTAAGAAAGAGGATTCATATTCCTACTGTTGATAGTACCGGTAGTTCTTATATATTTAAGAAAGGGGATTCATATTCATACTGTTGATAGTACCGGTAGTTCTTATATATTTAAGAAAGAGGATTCATATTCATACTGTTCATAGTACCGGTAGTTCTTATTTATTTAAGAAAGAGGATTCATACTCCTACTGTTGATAGTACCGGTAGTTCTTATATATTTAAGAAAGACGATTCATATTCATACTGTTGATAGTACCGGTAGTTCTTATATATTTAAGAAAGAGGATTAATATTCATAGTGTTCATAGTACCGGTAGTTCTTATATATTTAAGAAAGAGGATTCATATTCATACTGTTCATAGTACCGGTAGTTCTTATATATTTAAGAAAGAGGATTCATATTCATACTGTTCATAGTACCGGTAGTTCTTATATATTTAAGAAAGAGGATTCATATTCCTACTGTTGATAGTACCGGTAGTTCTTATATATTTAAGAAAGAGGATTCATATTCATACTGTTCATTGTACCGGTAGTTCTTATATATTTAAGAAAGAGGATTCATATTCCTACTGTTGATAGTACCGGTAGTTCTTATATATTTAAGAAAGAGGATTCATATTCCTACTGTTGATAGTACCGGTAGTTCTTATATATTTAAGAAAGGGGATTCATATTCATACTGTTCATAGTACTAGTAGTTCTTATATATTTAAGAAAGAGGATTCATATTCATACTGTTCATAGTACCGGTAGTTCTTATATATTTAAGAAAAAGGATTCATATTCATACTGTTGATAGTACCGGTAGTTCTTATATATTTAAGAAAGAGGATTCATATTCATACTGTTCATAGTACCGGTAGTTCTTATATATTTAAGAAAGAGGATTCATATTCATACTGTTGATAGTACCGGTAGTTCTTATATATTTAAGAAAGAGGATTCATATTCCTACTGTTGATAGTACCGGTAGTTCTTATATATTTAAGAAAGAGGATTCATATTCATACTGTTAATAGTACCGGTAGTTCTTATATATTTAAGAAAGAGGATTCATATTCATACTGTTGATAGTACCGGTAGTTCTTATATATTTAAGATAGAGGATTCATATTCATACTGTTAATAGTACCGGTAGTTCTTATATATTTAAGAAAGACGATTCATATTCATACTGTTGATAGTACCGGTAGTTCTTATATATTTAAGAAAGAGGATTCATATTCATACTGTTCATAGTACCGGTAGTTCTTATATATTTAAGAAAGAGGATTCATATTCATACTGTTCATAGTACCGGTAGTTCTTATATATTTAAGATAGAGGATTCATATTCATACTGTTGATAGTACCGGTAGTTCTTATATATTTAAGATAGAGGATTCATATTCATACTGTTCATAGTACCGGTAGTTCTTATATATTTAAGAAAGAGGATTCATATTCCTACTGTTGATAGTACCGGTAGTTCTTATATATTTAAGAAAGAGGATTCATATTCATACTGTTCATTGTACCGGTAGTTCTTATATATTTAAGAAAGAGGATTCATATTCCTACTGTTGATAGTACCGGTAGTTCTTATATATTTAAGAAAGAGGATTCATATTCCTACTGTTGATAGTACCAGTAGTTCATATATATTTAAGAAAGGGGATTCATATTCATACTGTTGATAGTACCGGTAGTTCTTATATATTTAAGAAAGAGGATTCATATTCATACTGTTCATAGTACCGGTAGTTCTTATTTATTTAAGAAAGAGGATTCATACTCCTACTGTTGATAGTACCGGTAGTTCTTATATATTTAAGAAAGAGGATTCATATTCATACTGTTCATAGTACCGGTAGTTCTTATATTTTTAAGAATGAGGATTCATATTCCTACTGTTGATAGTACCGGTAGTTCTTATATATTTAAGAAAGAGGATTCATATTCATACTGTTCATTGTACCGGTAGTTCTTATATATTTAAGAAAGAGGATTCATATTCCTACTGTTGATAGTACCGGTAGTTCTTATATATTTAAGAAAGAGGATTCATATTCCTACTGTTGATAGTACCGGTAGTTCTTATATATTTAAGAAAGAGGATTCATATTCCTACTGTTGATAGTACCGGTAGTTCTTATATATTTAAGAAAGGGGATTCATATTCATACTGTTGATAGTACCGGTAGTTCTTATATATTTAAGAAAGAGGATTCATATTCATACTGTTCATAGTACCGGTAGTTCTTATTTATTTAAGAAAGAGGATTCATACTCCTACTGTTGATAGTACCGGTAGTTCTTATATATTTAAGAAAGACGATTCATATTCATACTGTTGATAGTACCGGTAGTTCTTATATATTTAAGAAAGAGGATTAATATTCATAGTGTTCATAGTACCGGTAGTTCTTATATATTTAAGAAAGAGGATTCATATTCATACTGTTCATAGTACCGGTAGTTCTTATATATTTAAGAAAGAGGATTCATATTCATACTGTTCATAGTACCGGTAGTTCTTATATATTTAAGAAAGAGGATTCATATTCCTACTGTTGATAGTACCGGTAGTTCTTATATATTTAAGAAAGAGGATTCATATTCATACTGTTCATTGTACCGGTAGTTCTTATATATTTAAGAAAGAGGATTCATATTCCTACTGTTGATAGTACCGGTAGTTCTTATATATTTAAGAAAGAGGATTCATATTCCTACTGTTGATAGTACCGGTAGTTCTTATATATTTAAGAAAGGGGATTCATATTCATACTGTTCATAGTACTAGTAGTTCTTATATATTTAAGAAAGAGGATTCATATTCATACTGTTCATAGTACCGGTAGTTCTTATATATTTAAGAAAAAGGATTCATATTCATACTGTTGATAGTACCGGTAGTTCTTATATATTTAAGAAAGAGGATTCATATTCATACTGTTCATAGTACCGGTAGTTCTTATATATTTAAGAAAGAGGATTCATATTCATACTGTTGATAGTACCGGTAGTTCTTATATATTTAAGAAAGAGGATTCATATTCCTACTGTTGATAGTACCGGTAGTTCTTATATATTTAAGAAAGAGGATTCATATTCATACTGTTAATAGTACCGGTAGTTCTTATATATTTAAGAAAGAGGATTCATATTCATACTGTTGATAGTACCGGTAGTTCTTATATATTTAAGATAGAGAATTCATATTCATACTGTTAATAGTACCGGTAGTTCTTATATATTTAAGAAAGAGGATTCATATTCATACTGTTGATAGTACCGGTAGTTCTTATATATTTAAGAAAGAGGATTCATATTCATACTGTTCATAGTACCGGTAGTTCTTATATATTTAAGAAAGAGGATTCATATTCATACTGTTCATAGTACCGGTAGTTCTTATATATTTAAGATAGAGGATTCATATTCATACTGTTGATAGTACCGGTAGTTCTTATATATTTAAGATAGAGGATTCATATTCATACTGTTCATAGTACCGGTAGTTCTTATATATTTAAGAAAGAGGATTCATATTCCTACTGTTGATAGTACCGGTAGTTCTTATATATTTAAGAAAGAGGATTCATATTCATACTGTTCATTGTACCGGTAGTTCTTATATATTTAAGAAAGAGGATTCATATTCCTACTGTTGATAGTACCGGTAGTTCTTATATATTTAAGAAAGAGGATTCATAATCCTACTGTTGATAGTACCGGTAGTTCTTATATATTTAAGAAAGGGGATTCATATTCATACTGTTGATAGTACCGGTAGTTCTTATATATTTAAGAAAGAGGATTCATATTCATACTGTTCATAGTACCGGTAGTTCTTATTTATTTAAGAAAGAGGATTCATACTCCTACTGTTGATAGTACCGGTAGTTCTTATATATTTAAGAAAGAGGATTCATATTCATACTGTTCATAGTACCGGTAGTTCTAATATATTTAAGAAAGAGGATTCATATTCCTACTGTTGATAGTACCGGTAGTTCTTATATATTTAAGAAAGAGGATTCATATTCATACTGTTCATTGTACCGGTAGTTCTTATATATTTAAGAAAGAGGATTCATATTCCTACTGTTGATAGTACCGGTAGTTCTTATATATTTAAGAAAGAGGATTCATATTCCTACTGTTGATAGTACCGGTAGTTCTTATATATTTAAGAAAGGGGATTCATATTCATACTGTTCATAGTACCGGTAGTTCTTATATATTTAAGAAAGAGGATTCATATTCATACTGTTCATAGTACCGGTAGTTCTTATTTATTTAAGAAAGAGGATTCATACTCCTACTGTTGATAGTACCGGTAGTTCTTATATATTTAAGAAAGAGGATTCATATTCATACTGTTGATAGTACCGGTAGTTCTTATATATTTAAGAAAGAGGATTCATATTCATAGTGTTCATAGTACCGGTAGTTCTTATATATTTAAGAAAGAGGATTCATATTCATACTGTTCATAGTACCGGTAGTTCTTATATATTTAAGAAAGAGGATTCATATTCATACTGTTCATAGTACCGGTAGTTCTTATATATTTAAGAAAGAGGATTCATATTCCTACTGTTGATAGTACCGGTAGTTCTTATATATTTAAGAAAGAGGATTCATATTCATACTGTTCATTGTACCGGTAGTTCTTATATATTTAAGAAAGAGGATTCATATTCCTACTGTTGATAGTACCGGTAGTTCTTATATATTTAAGAAAGAGGATTCATATTCCTACTGTTGATAGTACCGGTAGTTCTTATATATTTAAGAAAGGTGATTCATATTCATACTGTTCATAGTACCAGTAGTTCTTATATATTTAAGAAAGAGGATTCATATTCATACTGTTCATAGTACCGGTAGTTCTTATATATTTAAGAAAGAGGATTCATATTCATACTGTTGATAGTACCGGTAGTTCTTATATATTTAAGAAAGAGGATTCATATTCATACTGTTCATAGTACCGGTAGTTCTTATATATTTAAGAAAGAGGATTCATATTCATACTGTTGATAGTACCGGTAGTTCTTATATATTTAAGAAAGAGGATTCATATTCATACTGTTGATAGTAGCGGTAGTTGTTATATATTTAAGAAAGAGGATTCATATTCATACTGTTGATAGTACCGGTAGTTCTTATATATTTAAGAAAGAGGATTCATATTCATACTGTTGATAGTACCGGTAGTTCTTATATATTTAAGAAAGAGGATTCATATTCATACTGTTCATAGTACCGGTAGTTCTTATATATTTAAGAAAGAGGATTCATATTCATACAGTTCATAGTACCGGTAGTTCTTATATATTTAAGAAAGAGGATTCATATTCATACTGTTGATAGTACCGGTAGTTCTTATATATTTAAGATAGAGGATTCATATTCATACTGTTCATAGTACCGGTAGTTCTTATATATTTAAGAAAGAGGATTCATATTCATACTGTTGATAGTACCGGTAGTTCTTATATATTTAAGAAAGAGGATTCATATTCATACTGTTGATAGTACCGGTAGTTCTTATATATTTAAGATAGAGGATTCATATTCATACTGTTCATAGTACCGGTAGTTCTTATATATTTAAGAAAGAGGATTCATATTCCTACTGTTGATAGTACCGGTAGTTCTTATATATTTAAGAAAAAGGATTCATATTCATACTGTTCATTGTACCGGTAGTTCCTATATATTTAAGAAAGAGGATTCATATTCCTACTGTTGATAGTACCGGTAGTTCTTATATATTTAAGAAAGAGGATTCATATTCCTACTGTTGATAGTACCGGTAGTTCTTATATATTTAAGAAAGAGGATTCATATTCATACTGTTGATAGTACCGGTAGTTCTTATATATTTAAGAAAGAGGATTCATATTCATACTGTTCATAGTACCGGTATTTTTTATTTATTTAAGAAAGAGGATTCATATTCCTACTGTTGATAGTACCGGTAGTTCTTATATATTTAAGAAAGAGGATTCATATTCATACTGTTCATAGTACCGATAGTTCTTATATATTTAAGAAAGAGGATTCATATGGATACTGTTGATAGTACCGGTAGTTCTTATATATTTAAGAAAGAGGATTCATATTCATACTGTTGATAGTACCGGTAGTTCTTATATATTTAAGAAAGAGGATTCATATTCATACTGTTGATAGTACCGGTAGTTCTTATATATTTAAGAAAGAGGATTCATATTCATAGTGTTCATAGTACCGGTAGTTCTTATATATTTAAGAAAGAGGATTTATATTCATACTGTTCATAGTACCGGTAGTTCTTATATATTTAAGAAAGAGGATTCATATTCATACTGTTCATAGTACCGGTAGTTCTTATATATTTAAGAAAGAGGATTCATATTCATACTGTTGATAGTACCGGTAGTTCTTATATATTTAAGAAAGAGGATTCATATTCATACGGTTGATAGTACCGGTAGTTCTTATATATTTAAGAAAGAGGATTCATATTCATACTGTTGATAGTACCGGTAGTTCTTATATATTTAAGAAAGAGGATTCATATTCATACTGTTCATAGTACCGGTAGTTCTTATATATTTAAGAAAGAGGATTCATATTCATACTGTTGATAGTACCGGTAGTTCTTATATATTTAAGAAAGAGGATTCATATTCATACTGTTCATAGTACCGGTAGTTCTTATATATTTAAGAAAGAGGATTCATATTCATACTGTTCATAGTACTGGTAGTTCTTATATATTTAAGAAAGAGGATTCATATTCATACTGTTGATAGTACCGGTAGTTCTTATATATTTCAGATAGAGGATTCATATTCATACTGTTCATAGTACCGGTAGTTCTTATATATTTAAGAAAGAGGATTCATATTCATACTGTTGATAGTACCGGTAGTTCTTATATATTTAAGAAAGAGGATTCATATTCATACTGTTCATAGTACCAGTAGTTCTTATATATTTAAGAAAGAGGATTCATATTCATACTGTTGATAGTACCGGTAGTTCTTATATATTTAAGAAAGAGGATTCATATTCATACTGTTCATAGTACCGGTAGTTCTTATATATTTAAGAAAGAGGATTCATATTCATACTGTTCATAGTACCGGTAGTTCTTATATATTTAAGAAAGAGGATTCATATTCATACTGTTGATAGTACCGGTAGTTCTTATATATTTTCTGTAAAATAATGATATAATTATATCTTAATTGATATGTATTTTTTTTTTTTATTTAATAATGCTACATTGCAGCTGATGCAAACTAAAACAACGCATTTATACACATGAAATCATAATAAAAGAAACAAATATAGTTATTCAATGTTTCTATTCTCTTCAAAACCAGACCGAGGCCATGCACTTATTGATTTGATGCAGCAACTCTTGACGACAATTTTAAAAATATATTATGGAAGATGCGCTAGCAATGTATAATGGCAGTGATAATTTAAAAATTAAAAAGTTAATAATCAACAATGAGACTAAATATTTGAAATTAAGATATAATATAAGTTTAAAAAAATCATGAAGCTTAAAATTTAGCAATATTTTAACTTCCTACTTTATATATATATATTGCTAGCTTAATGCTTCAAAGGTTTGTAAAACATAGTTTTAAACTCTTAATATATTTTAGTATTATATTGTATTTTTGTGACTAATAACAAATACTAATTTTATGTGTTACTGACAATTAGTTTCTAAAGAGAAGATTATTATGAAGCTGCCAAGGCCTGTGTATCTGGAAAGTGTGTCAATCGTTGTCCTTTAACTAGTTGTAGAAACGCACATGTAGTTGAAAACCCTGTGTCTTGTCACTGATTCCGCGTGGAGCACGATAAGTGACGGGATCAGTGTTTCCTTTATGTTTCTTGCTTTTTACTTATGACTAGAGGAGGACATGAAAAGTGTCAGTGTATCTTATGTTTCTTACTTTTTACTTAAAATCAGAGGATAAGTTCCTTTATTTACGTTTAACTAAGTTAATAATTTTCTATATAAATTAATTGTCAAACTATTAACTTTAACACATTTATGAATGTACCGATAAGAAAATACTTATTAAAATAATATTGATATTTAATAATTAAAATAAATAAATAGGTAATATATTATTACATATAAAATAAAACATGTAATAAAACATACATTGTAAAATTATTTAAAATAATCATTTATCTATTGTAAAATTATAAGAACTTCATAAATAAATTCAAAATTAAAAATTTTAGATTCCTAGTTATCGTAATTTATTAGTTGTACGTAAATATATAATTTTAAAACTAATTTTTTAGTAAATACAACTCTGAATTTCTATTGTTTCATATTGTTTAGATAATGATAATTGTACATCAAACAACGATTGTGATGCATCCAAGGCGTGTATGGATGGAAAGTGTCTGGATCCTTGTCTCTATTCCAATTGTAAAGGCACTTGTGTAGTTGAAAACCACGCGCCTTTTTGTAAAGGTAATGTTGATTGTTAAATAGTTAATATACGTCATCAAATATATCAACCCTTAGTGCTAAAAAGTATTTTATTTGTGTTACTCACTAGTAGTAACATATCATTCATTTTAATAGTTCAACATTTACAAGTCCAGGTGTTATTATGGCAACATTATGATAAATAATTAATAAATGCTACTAACTACTGCATTTTTCATTTGTGTAGGCAGCCTTTTAAATAAAAAGAATTCGGCGTGGGGCATAAAAAATGACAAGATCAGTGTTTGTGTTGTTTTTATAAGTTTTTCTTACAATTAAAGAAGCGGGACACAAGTTTACATATTATTAAAATTATAATTTGCTAAATTATAAATTGTAAATTTATTAGCTTTTAAACATTATTGACTCAAAAAAAATTATAAAATAATTTATTTCTTACTTTTTTTTGCATGAAGTCAACATAATTAATAAAATAATGTTCATAAATAAACTAAAGTCAAATAAATAATAACTTAATACAAAATATTCTCAAACAAAAAGCGAAATTAATTTTCACATATGAAAATCCTGTGCATAAAATAAGTCATTACTTATTTCAACTGACTATATTTTATATATGGCTTTAAAGGAGACGAAGCAAGACTAATTAATTAAAGATGGTTTTCTATTTTATATTATACAACGCAGACAATCCCCCCGACCCCCCTAAAAAGCACTTCATAACCACACGCGCAAGTGTACAACACGAAGGCACACAAACACTCACACTACCATTTACACGCAATCGCTCACCTCGAACGCTCGTACATACCATGCACTTACATACACCAACATATATGAGGGTCTCTCCAACTCCTTTCTATAGAAAATAAGGAAACTAAATAAATACCAAAACCAATCAGGAAAGCACTAACGAAATAAATACCGCTACTTAATAGTAACAATAAATAAATGTGTACCATTAATGATCAAATCATTCAAAAATAATTAATTAATGTAAAATGATTCATATTATAAAAAAATTCAGGAAATTAAAAATTATATTAAAATTTTTACTAATTTAGATCACTAGTTGTTCTAATTTATAAACACTACAATTAAATATGATTGTTCAACAAATGTTTTACTAAATACAAATCTCAATTTTGTTTATTTCATATGTTTAGATACTGATATTAAATGTACATCAAACAACGATTGTGATGCATCCAAGGCGTGTATGGATGGAAAGTGTCTCGATCCTTGTCTCTATGCCAATTGTAAAGACACTTGTGTAGTTGAAAACCACGCGCCTTTTTGTAAAGGTAATATTGATTTCTAAATAGTACATATACGTTATCAAATATATTTATTCTTAGTGCTACAAAAATATGTTTGTCTGTGTTATAAACTAGTAACAAAATATGTTTGTTTGTGTTATAAACTAGTAACAAAATACTATTATTTTAGTATATCTTAATTCAACCCTTACGAGCCAAGGGTTTCGGCAACATTACGTTATTTATTGATTGAATGCTACCTACCTCTCCACTGGTCATTTGTATAGACATCCCTTAAATAAATATAAATTGGGGTGGGCCATGAATAGTGACAGGATTAGTGTGTCTGTTATGTTTCTTGCTTTTACAATCAGAGGATGAGGACCTGTGTTTACGTTCTATTAAATGTATGGTTAGCTACATAAATAAATGGTCAAAATAATAAGTTTTAAGCATTTATGACTTTATCCATAAGAAAAGTTCTAATCATAATACTATTGCTAAATAATATATAAAAATAAATATATATGTAATACATATATATTTATTTTGTATATATATGTACACTATACACCCCCGACATAAATAAATTGCCAATTTATTAACTTTAATACATATGTGACTGTTTCCATAAGCAAACTACTAACCAAACTATTATTGCCACGTAATACAAAAAACAATTGCTATGTATGCTATGTTATACATAATTAAATATAAAAAAATGGACCCATATTTAATGAAAGCATTAAAATTAATAATTATTTAACTTAAAATAATTCATATTTTTAAATAAATTTAAAAAATTTTAAATAACATTCAAATTGTTATTATTGTAGTGGTTCTAATTTATTATGAGTTTATTAAGATTTCATTGTATAGCTAATATTTTAGTAAATACAAACCTCAAATTCGATTGTTTCCTATGTTTAGGTAATGTACCTGGTCGTGAATGTACATCAAACAACGATTGTGATGCAACCAAGGCGTGTATGGATGGGAAGTGTCTCGATCCTTGTCCCTATACCAATTGTAAATATAACTGCGTAGTTGAAAACCACATGCCTCATTGTGACGGTAAATGATGATTTTTATATATCACTAATAGTTAATTAAACATATAGACTAACTTCCTCTATTTATCAGTTTAATTTTTCAGTTTTTTTTAGTAAATATTATTTTACAAAATATTAAAATCCTTAGTGTTAATAAATATAATTTTTTTGTTATATACTATTAACAACATATAATTTATTTAAGATATCAAAGATCAACCCTTTTGAGCCAAGGTTTTCTGATGGCAACATTATATTGTTTAGTGAGTAAATGCTACTAAATACTGCATTGATATTTTTGTAGGCCCCCTCGAATAAATATAATTCGGTGTGGGGCAGTAAAAATGATAGGATCAGTGTGTCTGTTATGATTCTTATTTCTTCCTACAACTATAGAAGAAGTACGCTCGTTTAAGTGATGTTAAAGTTTTAATTTGCTCAATTAAAATGGTATAAATATTGACATTTATACATTTTTGACGCAATGAAAACATAACATTATTTATTTCGTAATTATATATATACATGTAGGCAAAAAAATTGCTATAATATTATACATAGTAAATATTTGTTAAATGAATAAAAACTGTTTAAAAAAATATTCTAATATAAAAAGCAACATTAATTTTAAAATATGACAACTGTTTGCCTGAGAATGACTTTATACTTAAGTCCAGGTTAGGTGTTAGAGATGGATCCTTAGCCCTAACTTCGACTGGTAAAATATGACAATCTTTAACTTTTAACTTATTTTACCTGACTATAATCGATATCTGTCTTAAGAGACTAGGCAGAACTACTTAATAAGAGAAGATTTCTATTTTATCCTATACTACGCAGACAACCCCCAGAAACCAATAAAAAGCACTCACAAATACAGCCGCACTACATAACTACACGTGCAAGTGTACAAAACAAACGCACACAAAAACTCACAATACCCTTTACACGCAATCGCTCACCTCGCACGCTCATGAATACAATGCATTCATTTATACCCACAGGTATGAAGGTCACTCTCAAAATCATTTGGAAAATACTAATTAAGTTTCAAATCCAATTATGAATGTATTAACTAAATAAATATTGCTACTTAATAGTACAAATAAATGTTTAATACATAATTACAAGACAAACAAAATGTAAAAACCATTAACAATTAAATCATTAAAAAAAATTATTATTTATTGTATGTTTGTTAATATTTACATATAAATTTAAGAATTTTCTAGTAGTTCTAATTTATCATTTGTTATTAAAAATATTATTGTATACACAATTGTTTACTAAAAAACCCTCAATTGTGAATTTTTTTCCTATGTTTAGGTACAGGATCTGATGGTAAATGTACAACAAACGAGGATTGTGAAGCAGACAAGGCGTGTAAGGATGGGAAGTGTGTCGATCCTTGTCTCTTTAGCAATTGTAAAGACAACTGTGTAGTTGTAAACCACAAGCCTTATTGTGGTGGTAATGATAATTTTCAAACAGTAGATATACGTTATCAAATATATTTATCCATAGTGCTACAAACATATGTTTATTTGTGTTATAGACTAGTAACAATATATAATTATTTTAAGATATCACAGTTAAACCCTTACGAGTCTAGGTTTTCATAAGGCAAAATTATGTTATTTAGTGATTGTTACTATTTCAAATCAATTCAATTTCTTTATTGACACAACAGAACATATTACAGTATTCTGTGCATGTCAATCAATTTATAAATGATACAAACATACATAATATACATAATCATACAAAATCAATTTAAAAATTATAATCATGAAAAAGATAACAATAATATAATATTAAACTTATTTATATCATGATGATATTGTGACCCATCTGGCCTCAAAATGGGGCCCCTTCGCGAGCTTCTTGAAGACTGTTATAAGTCCTCCCGATCAAGTGGTCTTTTAACGGAATTTTAAATAATTTCAAGCTAATAAGTGTTTTTTACCCTAATTTTTAAAAATAAAACCTGCTGAATGATACATTAAAAGGCACGCTAAGATGAGATCAGAAGACTACAGTTCTGTGATTGTTTTAATTCCCAGACGACCCTTTGAACCCTCTTCTGGAGACGGAATATTTTTTCAAAAGAATGGGCACTGCAGAAACTCCAGAAGATTATTCAATATCTCATCCTAGACTCAAACAATCCACCGTTACCCAGCTTGAGGGTTTCCCGAGAGGCAAATGACGAAAGACACCTCAAGGCGAATATTGTTGAATTAAGATATCTTACAAGCTAATTTATGTGAGTGGTCCATTTTAGAGTAAAATCTATTCGGACTCCTAAATACTTTGTAGGTAGTGAGCTAGTTAAAGTATTACTATTGAGAAGGAAATGATTTGGGATATTCTGTGTTGTCTGTGACTGAAATTCGATACGTTCTGTTTTTGATGGATTTAGATGTAATTTATTAGCAGTGAAGTTGATTTTGTTCGCTGCTAAGGATATCAGGAAGATAATACCAAGAAGATATAACAGGAAATAGAAACTAAGAATGATATAGGTTTCTAAACTGATTCCTGAGGTACTCCCGTAATGACTGTTGAAAGATTTTACATAATATGTAAATTATATACCTTTTTTTTTGTTGAGAATTTAGACGCACTGAACACTGCCAATAAGATAAGAATGAAACCAGTTAAGTGCTACACCACGAAATCCATATTTTTAAAGCTTACTGAGTAGGATCTGGTGATCGACCACATCAAATGCTTTACTTATATCACGAAATAAACCTAAAATGTGCTCGTCGGAATAAAAAGAGGACAGAATTTTTTTCAATGCATTTTCAATTGCAGATTCAGTGTTTTTTTTTTCTTTTTCTTCTTTTTGGCCTAAGGCGAAATTGACAGGAAGACAAAATATTGTTTATTTCAAAAAAGTTAAAAAGTCCTTTGTGTAAATTTTTAAAATAATAGTTTGAAAAATAGGTGTGATGAATATAGGTTTGAAATAATTGGGCACTGTTCATTTAGACTTTGTATTTGTTGTGTAGGCACCACTTAAATAAATGGAATTTCGTGTGAGACATGAAAAGTGACAGGGTCAGGGCGTCTGTTATGTTTCTAACTTTTTTTTACGTTTAACTTATTTATACTTTACTAAAGAAATAAAAGGTCAACTGAAATCATTCAATAAAATTATTTACCGTAAAATGGTTCAGGATTAAAATAATTATGAGAAGTTTAAAATTGATATTCAAATATTACTATTGTATATTCGTAGTTTCTTCCAATTTATGAGTTGTAAATAAGTATATTATTGTTTTACTAAATACATTAAAACTAAATAATCAATTTCGATTGTTTCCTATGTTTAGGTCAAGTAACTGGTCGTGAATGTACAACAAACGACAGTTGTGCATTAACCGAGATGTGTATGGATGGGAGGTGTCTCGATCCTTGCCCCTTAACCAATTGCCCCAAAAACTGTGTAGTTGAAAACCACAAGCCTTTTTGTGAAGGTAATGATGATTTCTAACTAGTACATATATGTTAACAATACTGATCTTTAGTGCAACGAAAATATGTTTATTTGTTGTATAGACTAGTAACAACATACGATACTTACGATACATATGTAACAACATTATGTTCAATAATGTTTGAACGTTATCAAACAATGCACTGCTTGTTTGTGTAGGCCCGCTTTAAATAAAAGGAAAACGGTGTTGGACATAACAAGTGGTGGGATCAGTGTGTCTGTTATAAGTTTCACTTTTTACTTCCGATTAAATTGGAGAACAAGTTTTTGCATTTTATTACATTTATAATTCCTTAAATTAATAAAAGGTCAAACTCTTAACTATAAAATATGTTTGACTTTTCCAATAAAGAAAATACCGGTAGTCTCTAAAGTAATATTGTTACGTAATAGTACATATAAATAATTATGCAATACATAATTTCATAACAAATAAAACATGAAACCGTTTATAATGAAATAATTCAAATTTACTCATTATTTATCGTTAAATAGTTCATATTTATAAATAAATTTACGAACTTAAAATTCAAATTTGTCTTATTGTATCTTAATTTATCAATAGTAAATAAATATACCATTGTATACCAAATTGTTTACTTAATACAAACCTCAATTTTGATTCTTTCTTATGTTTAGGTATTGGTTTTATGTGTACAACGAACGACAGTTGTGCATTAATCGAGATGTGTATGAGTGGGAGGTGTCTCAATCCTTGCCCCTATACTGATTGCCCCAATAACTGTGCAGTTGAAAACCACATGCCTTATTGTGAAGGTAATGATGATTTTTAAATATTATTTTAAAGATATCATGTATATATAACCAGCTATATTGATCTTTAGTGTTACGTAATTATGTTTGTGTTACAGACTAGTAACAATATATAATTCTTATAAAATATTAAAGTTTAATCCTTATGAGCCAAGGTTTTTTATTACAACATTATAATAATAAATTATTATAATGTTATAATGTTATAAACCTGTACTAATAATTTGTGTAGGGCCCACTTAAAAACAAATTTTTATTATTTTTTATTCCTAGTAGTTCTATATTATGAATTGTAAATATAGATAGCATAGTAAAATTAATTTTTTACCAAAAACAAATCTCATTTTCGATTGTATCCAAAGTTTCGTTTTACAAACAAAAGTTGTATAGGGATATATACAAGCATGTAACAAAGTTTCGTTAGCTGTATAAATGACGTTATGAAATCCGATAGAGGGGCAGACAAATTTGGGTCCTAAGCTTTTTGATTGGGAACGGTTTCCAGATGTGAAATATTCTGCCATAATGTTGTGCTTCTCGGCCTCACTATAAAAGAAAGTTTATTGCAATTACCTTTCCAAACGAAACAGTGGTTACTTTTCCGATCAGTGAAAAACGATAAACTGGTTGACTGGCAAGTCATATACAAAACAAAAGCAAAAGATGATTCTTATGTTATCAACAACCTAGAAATCGTAGCCAAAATAGTCAATGATTGCTTTTTTGCATAGTCTAGTACAAGTTATATCACCCCACTCCTTTCACCGCACGGCCGCATTTGAACACAGACACCGACATTAAATTAACACCTCTGTCACTCAGCTTAAAATTTGAAATATTAAAAAGTCTTTGAAAAATAAATGATACATAGGGTAGATAAAATATAGGTGGAACTGTTAAAACATGTTGACTGCATAATTTTAAACGTATTAGAATTTATTGTGAAATTAAAACTTTCAACAAGAAAATTAAGAAAATTTCCTTTAAAATAACATAAAATATAGCCGATTTCATAATTTTTAAAATTAACCACGCATTGGCTCACAAACACAGATCAATTGCTCATTTGTCCATAATATCCTACGTTTTTGAGAAAAGTATGAAATCTAGATTTTTTATGTATGAATACTAGTTTTTTAAAATATTTTTTTAACGCTTGTTATAGCAAGAGTACAGAAACAGTTGTAAATAACTTTCACGGAAATAAAACGTGACAGCATTTTTAATAATCAGGATTGTTTATTGATATTCATAAAGTTGTGATGGTATTTTCCTCGGGTGTAAATTACCCACACAAACTCAACTCTCCGAACGAAGATTCTAATGATCGCCGTCGGAATCGCCCAGTATGGAGTCGTGGGGTAGTGATCCATTTAATAATTCAAAGCTACGTTTCACCGAACATCTGATCGGATGTTGCCAGCAGAACACGAAACAGCTGGGCGAGCGAGGTTCATATTGTTGCTTACGTATTTCTAGCCCCCTCAAAATTTAGCTCGTTACAAGGTTTTCGTTCTCGTAGAATTTAAAATACTTTTAGATGCGTTTGAACATTCCATTGTGTTTTAAATATTCATGTATAGTTTTCCATGAAAGTGTTTTATGGAAACAACACATAAGTCTATTACAAATCCAATCACGCGGATTTGATTTGTTTTTTTGTGTTGTTTCATTGATTGTTTCACTCTTATTAATTTGATGCAGATCCTATGTCTATTTATTTGTTTTTATTTATGTATTCTTATGACGCAGATCATCAAGATATGGGTTAATACGAATTTAGAATGAGTGTGATGAGTATAGATGAGCGAATGTAGTTATTTTACAAACTAAGGACGACTATTCATATTCCCTGGAAAGTGTCATTAATTAATAGCACAATTAAAAATGAAAAGCCGGTGGTTCAAGCTGATCTCTTTCAAAATGTATACGACTCTGATTTTGAGATCGAATTATGAACCTTTAGCTTACAAAACTGGGATTCCACCAACTAAACTACCGACCAATTTTAAGAATAAATTATGGAATATATACGTACAAAATATAATAGCCATAATAAATTAACAGTAAAAATACACGTCGGTAATTAACAATGATACTAATAATTAAGTTAAGATATTGTAAGTAATAAAAACAATAATAAATTACATTTAAAAAAATAATATATACTAAGAAGTTGAACTATAGCAAAATAATTTTATTTTCAGAGGTTTTTTAAAACATGTTATTAAACTTAATATATTTTAATTGTATTGTATTTTTGTGACTAAATAAAATACCTAATTTTATGTGTCATTAATAATTAGTCTCAGAACAAGCTGCGTTTATGTCAAACAATTATTGTAAAGCGCCCAGGGCTCGTGTATCTGGGATGTGTGTCGATCATTGTCCCTTAACCAGTGGTAAAAACACGTGTATCTGTGAAACCTCGTGTTACTTTCGGCGTGGAGCATAATAAAACGGAATGAATGTGTTTGTTACGTGTCTTTCATTTTGCTTACTGCTTAAGGACGAGGATACGTATTTACGTACAGTTAAATTTATAATATGTTAAATCTAAAAAATGAAATCATTAACTTAAATCTACTAATGTCTAAGCCAAAAAGGCAAATAATAAAATAATTAAATATTAATACTTAAAAGTAAAAATAAATAAATATCTTATAATTTTATCATAAATACATGACAAACAAAATATGAAAAAATAAACAATCAAATCATTATTAATCGTAAAATAGTTCATAATTATTAAAACAAACTTTAGGAACTTTAAAATTACATTAAGATACTTGTAATTCTAGTAGTTCCTAAATCTTAATTCTTGTAAATTAAGATTCCTTCTAGTTCTAACTTTATCAGTTTTAAATAAAGATATCATTGGATAACTTATTTTTTACTAAATACAAATATGAATTTCGATTGTTTCTTATGTTTAGGTGCAAATGTCGTTGGTCCTGATTGTACGTCAAACAACGATTGTGAAGCAACCAAGGCGTGTTTGAGTGGGAAGTGTCTCGATCCTTGTCCCTTTACCAATTGTACAGACACCTGTGTAGTTGAAAACCACCAGCCTTTTTGTGAATGTAATGATAATTTTTTAATATTAAATATATAGTACTAAATAGATTGATACTTAGTGCTACGAAAATATGTTTATTTCTGTTATAAACTAGTAACAATATACAGTTATTATAAAATATCTCAGTTATGATCTTTGAGCCAAGGTTTTCTTAATGCAAAAATATTTTAAATAATGTTTAAATGGTACTTAACCACTTCACTGGTCATTTGTATCGGCCCCACTTAAATATATTGAATTCGGCATGGGCCATGAAAATTTACGGGATCAGTGTGTCTGTCATGTTTCTTACTTTGTACTTACGACTAGAGGAAGAGGACACGTGTTTACGTTTTATTAAATGTTTAATTTGTTGAAAATTAAAAGGTTAAATAATTAGTTTAAATACATTAATGTATGTTCTAATTAGGAAAAAAAATAAATAAATATTGCCACTTAATAGTTAAATATATATATATATATATATATATATATATATATATATATATATATATATATATATATATATATAATGTATCATTACATTCACATAAAATATGAAACCATCAATAATGAAATCGTTAAAAAAATATTATTTATTGTTAAATAGGTCATATATACGAGGAATTATTTAATAACTATGATATTATAATCAGATTTTAATTTTAGATTCCTAGTAGTTCTAATTTATTAGTTGTAAATAAAGATAGCATTGTTTTACTATTTTTTTACTAAATTAAATTTTTAATTTGAATTGTTTCCAATCTTTAGTTACAGTATATGTTATTCTATGTACATCAAGCCACGATTGTGCATTAACCGAGAGGTGTCTGGATGAGATGTGTCTCAATCCTTGCCCCTATACCGATTGCCCCAATAACTGTGTGGTTGAAAACCACATGGCTTTTTGTGAAGGTAATTATGATTTTTAATATTACATATATGTTACCAAATATATTAATCCTTAGAACAACGAAAATGTGTTTATTTACGTTAGAAAGTAGTAACAAGATATATTTCTTATAACATATCACAGTTTTAGTCTTATGAGCCAAGGTGTTCCTATGGCAACATTATGTTAATGATTAAATGCTAATAACCACTACACTGGTTATTTGTTTAGGTCAACTTATTTTCTAACATTTTTATGTACATTATATAAACCCATACACTAATAATTTAATAAAACACAGCCAACCCCATACAACATCTCTTTAGACGCATCACACTCACCACCATTACTTATGAAGACATACTTAATGAGTTTAGTTAAAAAGTGTAGTACATTCTTTAATCAGTGTACCAAATCCACTTCAAGTGTACATAAAGTGGTCCGATAGCCCTTATTGAACAATACTCCTTTAATTAGTTTAGCATCATTGTTATCCTTACACTTTCCTTATTAAGTAGTGGTACGTAGTTATAGAACGACATCGTTACCGAACATTTATACATATGTTATTATAAATAAATACTTAGAACACGTAATGTTGGAATCTACATGAGAATAATGAGAATGATTTATTCCATATAATACAAAAGTAAAAACAAGAACATAACAACTCGGAATTACACTGCCACGATTGCCACTATTGTGACAGTGCAACTAAATATATGAAATGTAAAAAAACAGAGTCCAGTCTATCACTTTAACTGCCGTCTCCTGTGTCGCCTTAACTAAATTTAATGCCACAAATCAATATTACAATTAATAAAAAATACTATTCATAAAACAGAACAAAAGAGCTTTCTTTTTAATACTAATTGATAATTAATACTAATTCTTTTTAATACTAACGAATTTTTCAGTGACAACCACGTCAAGGTAATGCCTATATTATTTATAAGATAACCAAACGTTTCGTCCATACTGTGATGTGGCATCCTCAGTGGTTTCTCTGAGACTAAGATCAGGGAATGACCATCCAGCTGTTTCTCAGTATTATTAATTCTGAGAACATGTACTGTATTTACATTGTAAGGTATGGATAGTAATATATTTACATATTATGAAACACTAATTATAATAAACAGGATGGTCTTGATTTTTAGACGCCAAACCGTCGCCGCTTTAATCGTTCACACGTTCCTCTTTGCATTATTTTTAGTTCCATAAAACCATACCACACGCAAACTAAAAGGCGTGTAGAGAAGAGAGAATGTTTACTTCTCCCACCACAATTCCCCTCCAGCGTCAGTGAGTTACAAGGTACAGCCACGTAAAAAACATATTAAAACAATGATGGTAAAATGTTTTCACTAGGTTAGAACAAATTTAACTAAGGTTGGTGAAACTGGCAGTTACTATAGCATTTAAACCATTAAGAATACTTCAATGTAACACAACTGATTAAACAACACGATAGCAGATCCAATGTAACCTAACCTAACCTAACCTCACCTGTGGCAAGTGGGGACATTGTTGTTTTGACAGATCCATGCTTATAGTAGTGACTGTACTATCAACATATGACAGAGCATGGTGGGGGACAAATTTGTTCACAGGCCATCAACTATGAGTCGGATGGTACTTCCTATGAAGCCAGGCTCTGTCATGACCTTGTTTATGTTGATGTCAGTCAGAAACTAAAATGGTGCCCGCTTTTCGCATTGAATCAGCCCATGGTATGCGTTACAAGTGCCTTACATCATGGTAACTGATAACTGCCTCTTCAATGGCCATCATACCTCACATAATACTCGTATAAAACTGGTGACATTGAAGTCTGCATTGACAAAAACAAATTGCAGAATAGATTGGCTGACTTGTCAAGTAAATACATAAACCTTACTCTTACAGGCTATTTCCAAGTCATCACCACTAACTCAGCAACCTGCGTGCAAAGACGGAATCGCTCATTGGCCGTATAACCGAGAACAACGTTCGATGTTGATGTGATTTCGGTCACGGCTACTAGCCAATATAAATTTGGCTTTATAAATTGGTTGTTATTGAAGCTGTGTCTGCAGTAGATACAATCATTCAGACTAATATCCTCATCAGAGGTATTTGAAAATTCCAAATTTCTCAAGAGATTAAGGAGAAGTTTGGACCCAAACGTCTTGTATCATGTGTACCATATAAAACCATAATGGGCAACAGGGATAATTTTGGCCACACATCAAACGCAGTAGTATGCACAGAGCTAAAATAATCTGCCAAGAATCCTGTGGACTACGTTTATTGGTCAAAATGATTTCTGGAGAAGGAAGAGCGTTTCTGGGATAAAGTGATGTGAACCGGCAAAATCTTTGTCTATATGTGTTGTATGTATGTTCCAAAATAATGTTCCCGACGTTTTGACATTTATTTCGTGTGAGTACCAATGTTTATACTTAATTACTCAGAAAATATAACCTGTATTACAGTCCTTATGTCAGGCAAGTTAGCCATACTAAATATTTATGTGTGGTTTTCCATGAACATTTTCTATGAACGCAGCACAAAACACAATTACAATCCCAATCACGCAGTAAAATACTATATGTCTAATTTTTTTATATAAACCTTCTATCCGACGATTTATTGCGTGTGATTTATTTTGCTATAATTTTCTCGCGTTTACTGTATATGGTATAGAGTTCTGGAGTGCAACCAGCAACTATGTTTTAAGTCCATGAGCAATCGCACAAATACACTTTATTAATATAATTTGGCTAGAATCCAAATGGAAACCTTCTTTACCACTCTTTCGTGATCTTAAAATACTTTCGATGAAATATATTTTATTTTTTAAGGGTCTTAAGAAATGTTTCATTCAAAGTAAAAAATATAAAACAAAGCAAATTTCAATTCTATACTGGAGCTGCTTCAAAGTTTGCTTTTATAACTTCCACGATAAACAAATTACTTTATAGAAAACCCTTTTTATTAATAGGTTCACATATCTATAATAAGTTACGGTGAAGAACAAAAGATTGCGAAAATTTATATTTATTTCAAATAAGATTAATACTGAAAGCTGAAAAACATCCAAAATGAAATGGGCGAGTTGACATCTTCGGTGCAGTTCTTATCAGATCAAGCTGAAGAAATGAGAACTGAGTTTCTGGTGCTCAAGAAATAAAATCTTGACCTGCCTCCGTGAAGATGTAGATGAGCAATGACATTGAGGAGCAGAAAGATAAATTGCAAAGCCTTGAAGAGTACACCACTTGCAACAATTTTGAGATCAGTAAGTTTGCCTTCTAAACTGGCGAAAAGATTGTAGAAATCGTCCAGGGCATGGGTACAGCCTTAGGAGTCCCAATAGCTGAAGGCGACATAGCGCCGGCCCATCGAGTTCTGACGTCCAAGAGACATTATTCCATCTATCGTCATCCACTTTCAGGATGGGACAAAAAAGATTCGTGGTTCAGCAGGTTTAGAAAAATGATAACGATAACTGCTAAAGAAATATATCCTGCTTATTCTTCAAACAGACTGTTTGTGAACACGCAAACTTCGCTAGGTAATAAACTTTATTTATGTTGTAAATCATTGAATTCAGATCTTTTAAACTTAAAGGACATGTTAATAGCCTACAATTTGTAGACGTAAATATAAAAAAAGGAATAAAGAATGTCTTATTTTAGCAGGCGAAGATAAGGTTAAGAAGCCATCTGTAACACTCAAGAATTTAAAATAAATAAATATATAATACATTGTTATACGTCCATCAAAATATGAAACAATAAATAATCAACTCATTATTCATTATAAAATAGTTTATATTTATAAAACACTTTAGGAATTTTAAAATTACATTCAAATTTTTATTGTTGTAGATTCCTAGTAGTTTTAATTTATCAGTTGTAGATTAAGATATCATTGTACAAAAATTTTTGTACTATATCCAACTCTGAATTTTTATTGTTTCCTATGTTTAGGTGTTTCCTATGTTGGTCCAGATTGTACGTCAACCAACGATTGTGAAGCAACCAAGGCGTGTTTGAGTGAGAAGTGTCTCGATCCTTGTCCCTTCACCAACTGTACAGACACCTGTGTAGTTGAAAACCACCAGTCTTTTTGTGAATGTAATGATAATTTTTAAATAGTAAATATATAGTAGGCTACTAAATAGATTGATCCTTATTGCTACGAAAATATGCTTATTTGTGCTATAAACTAGTAACAACATACAGTTATTATAAAATATAGTAGTTATGCTCTTTGAGTCAAGGTTTTTTTTAAAGCAAACATATTTTAAATAATGATTAAATGATACTAACGACTTAACTGATCATTTGTACAGGCCCCACTTAAATATATTGAATTCGGCATGGGGCATGAAAAGTGGCGGATTGTGTTTGTGTGTCATGTTTGTGTGTCATGTTTGTGTGTCATGTTTGTGTGTCATGTTTCTTACTTTTTACTAATGACTAGAGGGGAGGCTACGTGTTTACATATTTTTAATTTATCGTTTGCTAAATTTAAAAACGTTAAATTTTTTAGTTTCAATGCATTATTGCATGTTCTAATCAGGTAAATAACAACAAATTTCACTAGATATAAACTCTTTATTTATGTTATAACTCAATACTTTCAAATTTTTTTATTAAAAGGATACGTTGATAGCCTAACATTTGTATACGTAAATATATATATATATATATATATATATATATTTAAATATATATATATAAAGGATGTCTTATTTTACAATGTAATGTTAGGGCTAGGAAGCCCTCTCCAACAGTTAACCTGGGACCAACGGCCTAAGAGTGACCGGGCAAGTGGACTGTGCAAAAGGACGGGATCGTTCAAACGGTCACCCATCCTAGGAACAGCCACTCGAATATGAGAAATATATTAAATATACGGAGTATGAGAATCAATTTTCAAATTCAAGTTATTTATTCGGATCAGCACAGATAGAACGCAAAAAACATGTTATTCTTTTATCTAAAGTATGGATAAGGTTAAACATATTTTAAATGACAGGGTTCATGACGTGGATAAAAGAAATTTGCGTATTTCAATTAAATTACTTTAATATATTGTCTGCTAACACATTGCTTTTAGATATCCGTTATATAATGCTTATTTTAAAATACTTTGCAATTACAGATTGCAGTTATCATCAGAACGTATTTTTTGTTGATTGATGAATTATAGCATATTATATAACGCAATAAAATTTCAATAATATTTTATTACGTTATATTAATATTAACTTACTATAGTGACGGTCACGAATGAGGTCCGGTAAGCTAATATTTGTAAAATAAGAAAACTTTTATTTCAAAACAAACTGGTGCATTCTGTTCCATATCAAGAGTTGCTTTTTAATAAATTTTATCTGTTTTAATCCATGTTTCAACAATGTTTTAAAGTGTCGTATTTCTAAACAATATGTATGGCATTATACAAATGTTACCTCAACGAACTTCATTCGTGCTCGTCGCTATAGATACAACATCAGCTAATACACAAATATATAAAAACTTTCTAAATAATAATGTTCTTTTGTCTAATGGCAATTCTCTAACTAGAATAACGGATATAACTGAAACTTGCATCGCTCATCTCATTTGTTATTTCCTTTTTCAACGTAGTTTTACAATTAAAAATACTTTTTATGATTAAATAGCACCTAGTACAACATAAGTAAATTATTATGATAGGAATGTAATTGTAACACAATATAATTTGAATATTTAATAGCCGGGATCCCTCAAAAGATTTAACTAATTGAGTGTCCGTAGATTATAAACGGTTAATATTAAAAGAAAAATGCAAAGTACAAAAAAGTCTTAGCAATAACATTAATAAATACATAGATTACCATAAGAAAAAATTTAGCTGTCCGACATTTTAAAAAATGGTGGCTTATTTTAAAAACGCTTAATGCATGTTTTTATTAATGAGGAAAAAATTAGGTAAAGTTCCCCATTTCAGGTTAGATGTATCTCTGCAGGTTTAAAAGATCCCAATGGTGGCACAGTTACAGAACAAGTTGAGTGTACAGAGAACAAACATTGTGAAACATCCAAGTCTTGTGAGGATGTATAGATCCTTGTACCTTAATCAATTGTAATGGCAAGCCATGCGTGGTTAGAAACCATACGGCTTATTGCGTTGGTAATGATTTTTTCAAGTACTAAAAAATAAGTTAGAGACTAAATTGCTCCTTAGAACCACCAAAAATATGTTTATTTACTTTTATGTTAGAGACACGTGGGAAAACGTTCTCCTTTTGAAATGTAACAGGTTAACCCACACGAGCCAGGGTTTCCATCAAACGGTGGCATGTTAAATAGTGGTTAAAAGAAACGAACGAGTTGACGTTGCATTGTGGCCAGGTTTTGCACCGAGGATTCTTCGTTCGAATTCAGCTCTGGCTATTACTTTTTCCCATGCAGCTGTGTATAGAGAGGTACTTGGTAGTTGTGAAGGGGACACCTCTCAAATAAATTGTGTCCCCCATGGGGAAGGAACAGTGACGGAATCAGTGTTTCCATTTTGTTTTCTCACTTTTCACTTATGATTAGAGGAGGACAACACGTTTTTGCTTTAGTTAATTTATAATGTATTAAATCAGAAAAGGAGAAACCATTAACATGCAATCATTATTACACAAATAAATATTGACTTATTTCAACTGAATACATTGAACAAAATTAAAATAAAGTTTATAAAAGTATAGTATAATAACTGAAATAATTATATAAATAAACAATAATATAAACTCTTAATTCAATAAGTCATAACAATACATAATTTTTCAAATTATATACTTTTCAAAAAAATAACAAATATATCTTTTCTAAAAACATCATATTTTAGAAAACACTATGTTTACGGGGTCAACTGCCCCTAAAACCAATATTATTCATTGAGATACATAATTAGTGACCAGGGGAGGCCGTAGGCCGAGTTCTTAATAGCGCCTATAGCAAAGTGTCCTGATGAGGCTGCAAGCCGTGTTGCACAAAGGGCAGAGTTCCCAGGCAAAGCCGCAGGCCGAGCTTTCCTCACCAGCGTGCCAAGTGACGGATTGGCATAGGAGTGCAGGGTTGTCACCTAGTTCTACTAATAGAGCTGAACATTCTAGTACTTAAGCTCATCTTTGTGATTTGAATTCTTTAACTTATCTGAGGAAGTAAAAGGTTTAACATTTAAGTGCAACATAGAAAATGGCTATACTTTAAATGTTCCATTTGTTGTACATTCTTGGGCGATACGTATTTTTTTGCCTAAATATACATATATTTAGCAGATGTCTTCTTCCAATAATAGGTAATATGTATTCCTTTTATTAACTTTTGTAACATTTATTATTTTACGCTAATCTACTATTAAAACTGTTCAACATATAAATATAACAAGATATTAGCAGCACACAAAACCTACAACTAAGTCGATACTAAAGCAGAGTGTCTAATGTTTGAGGTAAAATTTCAGATACATAAAGCAATAACATTTGAATAGTGTTGTGATGTAATATAATTCACAGACAAAATTATTTGAGGGCAAAACTATATTGGACAAAACTAATATTTAATATTATATAAAAAATACTCTTAGATTCATTCAATAATATAAAGATTTGCTGAGGGATTTTTGGAAACTTTAATGACATAGGAAATTACTCTTTCCATTCTGTAATTATTATAAAGAACAACTTAACCTTGTGTTTTTATACTAATTTAATTTTGGCCTAAAATTGTAATCTATGTTTTGAAGGAGATTACAATATTACAATTTTGAAATAAGATTGATGGACCAATTTATACAACATTTTTGTTATAATTTAAAATTATTAAAATATACTATATAACATTTCAATAATTTTGTTCACAGTTTAAAGTGGAACACAGTCGACCGGATCAAGCTTGCGTGACTGAATACTGCACTTATCCTTGTGTTCTTCTTGTTGTAGATATAAATGTACAGTTATTAATCACAATCTTACATATATCGATGGTTAGAATTATATTTGTTATGTCAAGTTGGCACTTATATACAGCTAACAATATAATTATTTACAAACCTGCTATTATTTTAAAAAGATTAATGAAAATATATTGCAAATGTCTTCATATAAATGTAAAATGTCTTAGTAACACTACAACATTTTCTACCACCAATGGAAAGGGAATAATTTATTAGATTTATTTCTTATCATTTTAGATACAAAGATTATATTGTTAGATTTGTTATGGCTTTATAGTTAAACGTTTATTTATATTTCAAAAAGATTCACCTAGTTACATAATTCACCTAGTTACACCTAGTTACAAACCACAAATCGTTAAAAATTAATGTATATAAATATATGCTTTAAAAACAACATTCTACAGAATTTTCTTATACACATAATACATCTTAAGTAATAATATTTCTTATTTATAATAAGATTTAAGAGTTATAAAGGTGAAGAACTATAGTTGTATCAAGGGCATGTGCGTTGGCTCCCCTGCAAGATGTCCCGACAGTATGATGCAGGTCATCTGTCCTGGTTTCTAGTTTAGCTGCTTATCTCTGAAGGCGGCCATAAAACGTCAGCAACCTATCTAACGTTACTCCCATTTAGTGTGGATGATCAACGTGTTGGAGTTTTACACCACTTTGGACATGGTTACTTAGGAGGCAACAAGCAACTTTTGTTCACTTGCAAGTCTTTTATAAGTAGCTCTGAAGTTCTGGTGTATCAGTTATTATTGGTCTTAACAAAGCAATATCAACTGTATTTATAAATTTCCTAGACATTGTGATTGTGATGTCAGTTGTTGAATAAAATTGGAGCAAGTATGTAATCCTGTGGAAGACCATTCTTCATCTATATTAAAGAGCTTTCCTCACGACCAAGAGAAACTTTAAGTCGCCTGACACAAGGCATTGACTCCAAAAGTCCAAACCTTAAATTTATATATGAATTGAAGGGAATAATATATTTTTAAAATTCAGTATTATTTGTTGGCTTAAAACATAATAAAAAAAGTGCTAAATGAGTAATTTATTTTTTAAACTATTTATAATTTGTATTATTAATTATTAAAACGCTAATCATCAAGATATCAGTGAGTATGAGGGGCAAATGAGTGTGATGACTGTAGAGGAACGAGTGTAGTCATGTTACTAACTTAGGTCGAATGTTCCTCGGAAAGAGATATTTATTAATAGCCCAATTGCCAGTTCAACTAAGGAACTTACAGCTTTACGTAGATTCTGAACCTGGTAGGGTTGGTCTGATTTTCAGCTACCTGACAAGCCTGATACTCTGTTTTCTTCCCTACACAGCATCTTAATCTTGAATACCGTCAAATATGGACACACCAGACTTCTCTAGTAGTGTCCACGTCGACGGCGACCAATGAGCGGACGCTGTGTTGGTATTAAGAGGATCCAGCATAGAACCTACCGCCTTCAATCTTAACACTTTGTTCCCAAGTAGGTGGGTTTTCAGTCTGAACTCGATTAAATTACAATGACAGTGTAAATAAAAATCTAAACATGGAACAACACTTAAGTTAAACCTTACACTTTTTTATACCACTACAAAATTAATATATTTACCTTAACGAATAATTATAATAAATAAATTTGATTAACTATAGAGCCTTTAAGCCTAAAAACAAATTTGAGATTCCCAAATTACATTTATTATTAATGAAAGAATTTTTAAAATAAAAACTATATAGAGATATAATGTGTGTGTGTGTGTGTGTGTGTGTGTGTGTGTGTGTGTGTGTGTGTGTGTGTGTGTGTGTGTGTGTGTGTGTGTGTGTGTGTGTTGCGTGCGTGCGCGTGTGTGAGCTAATTGAGGGAAACTCTTAATAATACTGGTATATTGTTATTTCTTATAACATGAATAATAAAGTAATTCACCAGTTTAACAAAGTATGTATACACAGTTTTTCTCACTGCTGTTTATTATATATAAAAAAGAAACAATGGGTAACTTCAGATAAAATTAAAATTATATATATTTATATACTTTAAAAGTTTGATTAATAATGACGTAATTGAGCAAGAAATTCAACATATTAATATTTAAATATATTGTGGGGTGATTTTTTTACTTATTTTATGAATGGTTTGTATAGTAAAATCTACATTAAGTACATTATATACACATTTTAGAGGGGAAATACAAATAAATAATAAATATAACAAATAAATATCTTAACAACACAAAAGAATTAAATGTTTAAAAATATTTAACAACCATATTCTATAAAAATAAAACAACCATAACAAAACAAAATCAATAAACTTAACAAGTTTATATCCGTATAGGCCTATATATGATAAAATCCAATTAATGAAGTGTTGTTATAAATTAGGGAATCACAGACAAAACTAAACGTTGCTAACGTCTGTTTCTTTAGTATTTATTGTGTATTATGTTGACCAACTTTTAATCAAATATGAATACTTTTTGTAAGTAATAATGCACTCTAAATAATTTCCAGTAAAATATTTGAATTCTATCATTGAGGATGTAATAAAAAGTTTACTAATGATCAAAACACAAAACAAAAAATTGAATGTGGCAAAAATAGATATCCATCTGCTCTGAAGATGGAAAAATACGTTTCGCCGAATTATATCACAATAGCACTTATACATGTTTTACCTATATTGTTACAGTTTTTGTTGTATACTTTATATTTTTACTTTCTCCCATATGCATTAGCATAGAGAAAGTATTGTGATCGTCCACCAACAATTTTTTATATAAATTGGTCTAAAAATCTACTTAGTGTCCCCTGAACACAAAAAAAACTTCCCTGGAGACCAAACTGATGGATCAATTTTAACGAAATTTTGTATGTATGTGTATTTAGTCAATGTATCCAGACTGTTTTTCACTTTTGTGAAATTTTAATTTTTGTATTTTTATGGGGAAAAAACATACAAAAATGGATTTTTTCAAAAACCGCTATAAAGATTTTCAGTAAATTTGAAGAAATATGTGAATTACAATTTAAGACATTTTAGTAAAAACCGCATGAATCTAACTTTGTTAGTTTTTAAGTCATGGCAAAAAACATATTTGGGAATGAATGCGGGTTAATTTTCAAGGTTTTTATTTTTTAGTGTTAAATATTGGGAAAGTTTGTGCCAATTATTTGTAACCAATTATTTTTATTTCTACCAACACATACCACACGCAATATACAGCGTGTCTTTTTGAAATGGGCCACCATTGTGATCTTGAAAACCATAAGTCTGACAAAAAAACTTCAAACGAGTAACCTTACCTTGTATTTAGAGATAATTAAAAATGCACATTTAAAACACATTTGAAAAACGGCCACTAATTTCCAATATGGCGGTCAACTTTGTTTTTTCTTGTAGAACACTATATTTTATTATTCTTTTGAATAGAAATAGTAATTTTAAGACTTGTTTTAATATTTGCAGTTTTTCGATACTATTATTATTAACGTAGAAATGAGAACTCAAAATGTTTTATGGGGTTTCCCATTGAGCTAATACCTTTCGTAAATATGCATTCAACAAAATGATCTAAACAGAAAACATTACACCATACACTTGGAAAATGTATGCTTAGCTACTCATTTTTCACGATTTTTTACATCAAAGTGTATTAAAATATAATGGACAGAAATTGAAACAAATATGTTACTATTTTGTTACAGACAAATTTATGTTGGCAACACTGTTATCATTATCATCTGTTTAAGTCAACTTCTAATACAGATTGTATTGGATCACAATGGTGACCCATTTAAAAAAGACACTCTGAATACTAAAGAGAAACCAGAACAATTGTTTTCTACACAGTAAAACATAAAAACAAGTAGTTACAATATTGTTAAGTAGTTTATTTCCATAAAATGTGTGGTGTTAGTTGTATACTTATCCTGCTTATCAACTAAATTGTTATGTATTTTATCTCAATTAGAATTAACGGTGCTTGTTTTATTTCTCTTATCGATTCCAAACATAATCGATGAGTAGTTGTTTCCGTCACAGATGACGTCATGCGAGCAAATCAGGTGCAACTATGGACTACAGGCCAAGTTACGTTATAGCTGAATCAGAGACCAACCGGTTTTAAAATGGTAGCTTGGTTGTTATTTGTTAATTTTCTCTCAATTGAGGACACTTGTTAAAGAAAATGTTTCCCCCTGTCGGGAAAAGTGATTTCAATCATAAACATTTTATCTACCTTTGTTGTTTGTAAAAACTATCTTGCTATAACAATAATGTGATCATTAAAAACCAGATAGAGATCAATGAAAACAATGTGTTTTATAATCATATTTAAAAGTTGAACTGTTCATAATTAAATAGTTATGTTTCATAGAAAATAATATAAAAAATATTTTAAATAAGTCTACAGCATTTATTTTAATTTAATATGATCTTTTAAATTCATTGAAAACAAACTGACATTGGATTTTTTTACATTTTCTTTGTAGTTGCAATTTTGGGTTATTTAATCTAAATATCGTATGTATCATTGACTTTAAATATATACAGTAAATACGGTAAATATATACTTTAAATATAGCTTTTTAAGTATATATTTAAAGTATGGGGATCTTTTAAACCTCCAGAGATACAACTAACTTTAAAGGGGACTCTACCTACTTTTTTCAAATAATGTATATCATCAATTTCATGAGCAAAGGCATTTAATATTTGAAATTGTACTGTTGCGATCACATACCTATTATGATTTACATATGATGTACTAAGTGCTATGTATTATTCAAAATATATTTAATTGTAAAACTATGATTATAAATAAATAACAACATTTTTATAGATTCGTAGTATAAACATTAAACTGGACTATTAAAAATATTCTTGGGCTGATTGTATTTATTTTTTCTAAGTTATTCAACCTTTACGACAGCTCAAATGTATGAACTTAAGCCTGCATCCTAACGTTACAAATGAAATATGGTTGTTATAACAATTTTGCAATAATAAAAGTTGTCATTTTAAACTATTTCTGTGTCCATAGCTAATAAACAGCTAATAATATGACAAAAATTCAAAAAATAAAACAGTTTTAAAACTACTTTTCTATTAAAAAAATAAAAATACAGCGTTTTTTAAAAGCAAACACTAAGCTGGCCGCCATTTTGGAAATTGGTGGCTTTTTTTGAATCGTTAAACGCTTAGTAGGAAAAAGCAGGAAAAAGTAGGAAAAGTTTTTTTTTTTTATCTGCAGGTTTAAAATATCCCAAATGTGGCTCTCTTAAAAATCTCACCCTGTCTGTATATACAGGGTTGCTAAAAATTTTGGAGATGGCCTTAATATTTTAATTAATAATTGGACTAGATGATTAAAACTTTACAAATTAAGCTGGGATCTAAAAACCAACTTTTTTACCGTTCATACTGACTCTTCCTTCCATGAGTGACGGCCCACAAGGAGTTGGTAAATAGTTTAAAATGTAAGCATAGGTTTATATGTACATAGTTTTACAGTGCTGGTCAAGCTAAGAAGAGTGCCAGATAGATGATAATGATGGATGATGGATAACGCAATGATATATAGCTAACTAGGTTTTTTCCCAATAACATATATGTTATTATACATAACCATCTACAATTATGATTTTGAGATAAACTACACACATGCATTATACATTTTGTATTAAATGTATAATGCATGTGTGTAGTTTATCTCAAACCAGCAAATGTATATCGTACATCTTGAAGCGTAGTAGAAGTATTGTCAAGTCACAGGCAATTGGCTTCTATAATTAACTATTGTCTGAAGCTGTAAACTGAACTAATTAAAGTAAATCGAATAACAATAATTATTTCTATTGAAAATGTAATTATTCATATCATAAATATTATAAAGCAATATTATTCATTGTTATTTTCTTTAAGATTGTTTTATTCGTAAAATAATTTCGTTGCATGATTTTCCATTACGTATATTGTAATTTTAACACTATATGAATTATATGTAAATTTAGAGTGTCCATATGTAGTATCACAGTTGTCTAGTGTCACTGGTAAGTAGGGGAAGTGAGGGGGCCTATCTTAAAACGTGGATAAATATTATAGTGGTAGGAACTTTTCATCATTACATGTAAGAATTCCTACATAAACTAATTAGTAACTTTGCACTAGGTTAGCATGGTTTGATCAATGCCCCAAGTAAGTATGTAGGGTCCAAACTAAAACATTAAGGTATATCAATATGGCAGGAACGGGTCATCCATACTTCATATTGAAAAGGTATATAATAATGCCCTTTTGAAGTAGTGAGTATGTCCTAGTCTGGGTGAAACATTCCAATGTCACCGTAAAAGTACGACCTTGGAGTTGAATTCTCAAAACATTAAGGTATATCAATTTGGAAGGTTTCAACCATACTTTGGTCATAAATTGGTCTTGTTTCATGGCACTTAATTCATACAAAATACATTAGTTTATGATACTATTTTGTATCACTATCAAAAAAGGAGGTAACACAACAATGAATAAATATATAGATTAATAACAATGATATCAAATTGAAGGTGACTTATAACTTCAGATAAAAATAATCTTGTTTGCAACTATATCACTGAGCCTTCTCCGGAAATATTCAGGGCTCGACATGAAGAAGTTAACTGTTGGGATGACTATATTACCCAGACATAAAAGTAGTGGTATTGAACTTTTCTGCTGATACAACGTAGCATACTGATGTCTGGCGAATAAGTCTTGAGATCTCGTTTGACTCGGAACATGGAGACTGAGGAGTTGTGGACAGTCAACCATACCAACCACTATCTTGCAAAGAAGATGTAATCAGACATCCACCTCCGTGCTTCAAGTGTTGGAAGGTTTTACTGCTTCTGCAATTCATCAATTGGTAAAACCATGTAAAGATACCCAATCTTAAGCCAACCACACGTTTCAGGCAATTCTGGACCTTCTCAAGTTGATATACCAATACCCGTTGATAGGGTGGGTTGTTTAGTATAAGACATTATATTATATGCAATAACATTGTCAATACATGTACAATTTGCTGGACGACAAAAAATAGGTGATTATAATTGATTGTTGTATATGGCACTACAGTGACATATATTTTAAGTACTTATCCGCAGTGAAATACACAGTTAAAACAAAGTCATTTAAAATAATTCGTACTATTATTTAATAAAAATTCTTTATCGACATAGTACTGATTGTTGACAACAGATTGCAGCACGTTGAAAGCGCATGGAAATCGACCTATCGGAATTATTACGACTAAATAAAAAAGCCTTACCAAGTTCAGCTTTCGATCGGAAAGGGTTTAAGCACATAAAAACGAGTGGTTTTGAAGGATTTTTCCAGATTCTGGGCTGTTCAAACTGTGATCATATAAGTGCTAACACGAAAGGGATAAGAGTAGTTTGACACATGTTAAGAAACGCAGTTTTATAGGCTCTTTGCCTACATCATTTACTGATACCCCACCTCAGAGGGCTGAGTGTGGAGACTACCTTAAATATCTATTCTTTCTTTGCCTCGTTAGATCACGATACTATGAGTTTACCACACTCTGTGTTGTTCCCTCGAAATGAGAAAGACTGCAGTCCGAAAGGGGATCAAAGAGTTCTATCATTTCTGAAAGTAGGACCTCAACTGTTAGAACCTACGCTTCTGTGAGATTAGAGGAAGAATAGTCCGAGAGAGCCGCCATATTTTTCAAGGTTGAGAACCTTCATTCTTTCAAGGTGTTATCTTCTGCCTGGCCTTGCCTGAGACTTTTCTCTGACTGCCTTTGGTATAGGGAGGAGAGGTGGAGTCAGTTCCCCCCTCTTCCTAACCTCATCTACTTCGTCAGTGAACGATCGAACCGTCTTGTTTTTGCGCTTCCGCAATAATATTGTAAAAAGTCAGATTATACTCAAAGAAACAATACAAAAGACATTTATTCACAAAGAGTAGTATATTATTAGTACATATTAGTACATAAAAATAGTTAAACTGAGACAAAAAATGACTAGACATAAAATTGTATATTTTACTCATTTCTCAACAATTCTAATTCACACCAAAATAGTTCAATAACACAAAACGTGTGTTTTGTTAAAATAATAGTTATACTAAAAAATATTAGTCAACCAGCTGTTATTGATTTTAGAAAAAGAATGTTCTCCAATATTATGCTCCAAGAAATATTATAATTAAATTAATGCTTGGTTATAATATTATTATTAATTAATAAAACTGACATTATAAATTGCCACTTTTTTCAGATGATGTCGGCTACAAAAGCTAAGATGGCGGCTATTTGGGCCATGTTGCTTTTGGTCTTACTTCCCTCTACAACTGTGTCGCAACATACAAAAGGTAAACAAATATTAATTTCCTCCACTATTTTGTTAAAAGCTATAAATGGTAAAAATAATGATTTATTCTATATATTTTCTATAATTGTTCATTTTTTTACGAAATGTAGTCTACAGATAACGTTAATAAATTATCCAAAA
Organism: Stictocephala bisonia; assembly: GCA_035578905.1. Lineage (NCBI taxonomy): Eukaryota > Metazoa > Arthropoda > Insecta > Hemiptera > Membracidae > Stictocephala > Stictocephala bisonia. Next base: position 65,047 of record JAQJVL010002221.1, read on the forward strand.
AACCTTTTCCTTTAACCAAGCAAACGTTTCAAATTTCCTCTGCTGTTCGAGGGGTGTATTTTTTGGAGATGACCTTACATAAAAGTTCATACCCACAAAATATGTTTTATATGTGTAAATAGAAGACGTGCATTTGCTAAAGATGTTTGGACCGTTGCTGCTCAACCTGACATTGAGACTGGTTGCAGCTTGTGCATTGGTTTGAGGCCTCTCTGGGACTATGCAATTAACGCAGGTAGAAATGGGCGCAACTCGTTAACGGCCGTGTGGGTGGTTCAGTTAAATAGCCTTAGATATTGTACGTAAGATATCTTATTAAACAATGAATTAAGCAACAGCGGTTTTGTCATTTTATGTATGTACACAAACTAGTCGATTTTGGACTTAAATTAATCAAGTCCTTATCCTTATCAATTCTTAAATATTTCTCATGAATTATCAGTTAAATTGCAGTGACACAAAGTCGCATTCACGTCAGGTGGGCACTCAGTTTCGGGTATCCGTTTTGAGCCAGTCATTGAGTGAGTCAATGTGATTTCACTTATACATGGTACATATATTTAAACGTTTTGTACATTTGCTACAGAAGTAAAAGAGAATTGCAAATCAGATGAAATGTGCAACCCGGAAATGGCTTGTTCGCATGGACCCTTGTATTGTAGCTAACTGTCAAATAGGCAGTAATTGCATAGTTAAAAATCACCAAGCTCAGTGTAAACCTAGAGGTAAGATGATAGCACTCTTTAGAAATATTGTTGTATATAGCAATATTGTGAGGAACAGTAGAAAATAACGGAAACTATCCGTAAAAAACTATACAATGACGTATAAATACTCCATTCTCTTAAAAACTCGTGTAAATTCTTTGTAAAATAATTTCATTATAGCATTAAAATTCAATTAACAATGACTTTATTAGGTGATGTTTAAGGCTAATCAGTCCTCTCTAACACAAATTAAACCATGTTATAATGTATTAATAAAAAAATGAGAATTAACTAAGAATATGTATAAATATAATTGATAATAATAGAATATATTAGGGAAATAAACTCTATTACTCTAAGAACAAACAAAATTAACTAAAAACATACAATCACTCATCGATAATACTATCAAACACATACCACGACCACAGACGTCACCAACCCCACCCCTTATAAGTCGTGCCAACTAAATTCCGCTCTGGCTGCCTCCTTGTGAGTGATGGTGTGTGCGGAGAGGGTTGGTTAAAAACGAATGTCATTTGCTTTTCCGTAAAAAAAGCTAAGTTTATGATTTTATTGCTCTGAATATATGAGCACTTCCCTTAGGTTTTTAGTGTACTCAAGGAGACAGACACACCACTAGTCAGTCACAAACTGTCTTCTGTCCAGTAACTAACAAAACGGACAAAACACTCCTTTATACTGGCGCCCAGGATTTGACAAGGCAATAAATTTACCCTTGTGCTTGGGCCAGAGAGGGAAATAGGAAACATGTGCAGACCCTTAGTCGTAGTATGGAGTTTAGCTAGTAGCGGCCGAGCCAGAGCAGGATTTGGTTTGCGCGACTTCTACACGTACCACAGAAGTACCCGTTTGGCCTCCACCCCAAAGTGAGCATGCTGTCTGTAATTCTCATATTATCAGGGAGCATATTCCATAAGCGGAAACAGAAAATTATCTATTACATAATGCGATGTGATGTACATTGTACACTAATAAAAGAAGTGCTCCCTGATGAGTATTGAAGTTGCTTATTTCGGACATGAACATGAAACGCTCGAAAAGTTAACGTGGTATATTTATAAGTAGAAAATTTAAAAGAAGATTATGATATTCACGCAGTTGCTTCAATACAAAAACTGATATTTGTGTAAAAAGTTGAGTAACATGATCCTTACTACGAATATTCAAAATAAATTTGATGCTGTAGTTTTGAGAAAGTTGGAACTTGCCCGACAGTCATGTTATAGATCACAGTGTCACAGTTGTTAAAGTGAGGGAAAACAAGAGCATCAACCAGCATCACTTTTACATTGAACCGCTTCAGGTTATGAATACCGGCGAATACTCTGTTGCATTCATTGTTACTTGATCACTCCAAGTTTAAAGTTTTGTTAATAGTAAGTACAAGATGTTTAACTTTGTCACATTATTCAAGTGTTGAGTTAAATGTTGAGCATTTTAACTTAGAAAAATTATTGATATCCATATTGGTAAACTGTCTGGGATGGGCAATGATAAGAGTTTGTATCTTTTCGATACTAAGTTAAAGTCCATGACATTTAGTCCTGGAAGAAATTGCTTCGCGGGCTGCGCGCAAGGACTGAATTGCTCAGACAGTCACCCATCTAAGGAACAGCCACACCCGATGTTGCTTGACTCCGTTATATTGTGATAACGTCAGAACCCTCCGGTAAAGGCCACTGGTATCCTACGAATATCACCTGTGATCCAGAAGTAAATTGAACAGAAAATTTAACTACGTCATTATCATATACGTCTACATCTTCATAAATTTAGGAAAATTAAATATCCACTAGTCTATTCCTGTACATCACACTACTATATTTAGTTAATCATGACAACATCAAATGTAGGATGTGTTCTCATTTTATACTAAACAATGTATAACATCTTTCGTTTACTTGTATAAATTAAGTCATAACAACCCTAATTCTCTCTACCATCACATTTTTCTAAATAGTTTATTTTCAAAACTGTGTTAAGTGTTTATAGCTTATAGCTAAAGAACTTTTGGTCTTGTCCAGACAGAAAAAAAGAAGGCCAAGTTATTCTAACTCTAGCTCTGTTTGGTAAAGTAACTTTATGTTGCAATCATTAATTGTACTGTCACTCTTTAAAAATGTATAAACATCATCATTTTCATTACATGGGCCAACATTATTTGTACATTTGTAAAAAAATTCAATTTATTCATCTTGGCCTACTTCTTTATTAATTTATCTCAATCCTGATATTTATTTGCTCATTCTAGACTTGGATTATTGATTTAAGTCTTATTTACATAATTTCACTGCATACATTCAATTCATTTACTATTTTTATCTCCCAGCTATCAGACTTGCCGTCAATTAACTTGCCCTGCCTCTTTCTGGAGCTTGAACACACCCACTCTTTCAGGCAGGCAGCCATTACATTCTGTTTCTGATACTATTTTTTATTCCTTTCTCAATTATCACTTTATCATTTTACTATATTATTCCATCTCTCTCTGGTTCTCGTATAGCTTTGTATATGTAATAATGATTGTAATTGTGAGTTTGTTGATCCATTTAAACACTATGTATAATTTTATGGTTAAATAGGCCTAAATTTCTACAACCTAAATAGGCTAAATAGGCATATTTAGGTTGTAATGTAATACTATTGTAAAAGCATAGGTCTATGTTCTTCTTCTATAATTTGTTATGATTAATTTGTAGGCAGTAATGTTGTATTTTGTTAACACTTTTATCGTTGGATAATTAATATTATGGAGATAGGTGGAAGAGAGGGCTTTACAGTCCAAACTTTGCCCTAATAAAGACGATTATATTCATTCTTGTAAGCCAAGGTTTCCATACGACAGGAACGTTTTAAATAGTGACGAAATGCAACTAACTGTAGAGTGCCGAGTATTGTTGGATTCAATTCAGATCTACCTTGGTATTTTCCCTTGCACTAGTGTAGTAGATAAGCACTGGTTATTGAGTAGGACTCTCCTTAAATAGGCCTAAATGATATCCTGTGTGGGTCATGCAAGGTGACTGGGTTAGTGTTCTATTATATTTTTACGTTTGATTTATGACTATAGGAGAAGGACACGTGTTTTTCTTTATTACATTTACCAAAACGTAATAATGTCAATAAAAAAGAGGGAATATTTAAGTTTATCATATTAATGGCTATGCCAAAATGAATTAAAGTAACTAAATAAATATTATCATAACTATATAAGCTAACAAAATAAAAAAAAAATATTATAATATTATATAATATGGTAAGTAATATATATATATATATATATATATATATATATATATGTATATATATATATATGTATATATATTTTTTTTTTTAAATAGTTGCTTATCATTTAATTACTCTCAAAAATAAATTGTCATGAACATTTTGAATTAGTTTTATATCTGGAATAATTGTTTTTTCCAAGATATCTTCTATTCATTTGTATCCAATAAATATAATTTTGTTAATACAACTTTTCACTATACAAACCGTAATCTCGTTGTTTGTAATCTTTATTTTCAGAATCTCGGGTTGAGTGTTTATCGAATGACAACTGTGCAGATGACAAAGCTTGTATATCTGAGAAGTGTGTCGATGCTTGTCCCTTAAAAAAATGTGAACACGGGTGTGTAGTTGAAAACCACGTGCCTATATGTACAGATAAAGATGATTAAAAAAAGTAAACTATTTTACTAACTATACTGTTCAATAATAGTACAAAATTATGCATATTTATGTTTCAGTCACACAGAAAATTGATCCACAATGTATAATACAAATTATTGTTACTTTTCATTACGTGGATGTTAATTTTGAATAATAATTTTAAAATCTTTAGTTTTATTCATATTTTTTTAAGATGAGAGTCACAATAGTTCTTATCTATCACTTGTTAAGCTAGGACATAATATATATATATATATTAATTTCCATCAATAAACGAGTCTATTTAACGTGTGTTTTATGTTCGCTTTTTGGACCTCAGATGACGGGTGAGTAAAGTGGGAATAGGTAGTTCCAGGTCAACTTTATTTCAATGTTTGATATTTTTTTTTTTTTTTTTTTTAGAATCTCCTGTTCACTGTTTATCAAATGACAACTGTGCAGATGACAAAGCTTGTATATCCCAGAAGTGTGTCGATCCTTGTCCCTTATCCAATTGTAAAAAAGGTTGTGTAGCAAAAAACCACGTCGCTATCTGTACAGGTAAAGATGGTTAAGAAATAGTAAAAATATGTTACCTAGCAAATATATTGCTTCCTAACAATACAAAAATATAAATATTTATGTTGCAGTCACGCAATAAATATATTTCTTATAATATATGACAGTTTATACCTTTCTGGCTACAATTTACATAGGGTTCTAGTCCATTAGATTCTCATACTATTTACATTGGGAAACAAAATTCTACTTAGAGATAAAATGAAACTAAGCAAAAGTCGATTGAACACAGATGTTTCTATTATTCTATTGGGTGTATTACATTTAATTAATTACCAGTTTTTTACTTAATATAAACACGTTATTTTACTTCTTTTTTTAATTGCTGCTTTGATCAGTTCCCAATTGAACACACTGTTCCCTGCCAGCCAAAGCCAATAATTATTAGGTACACCATATATGCCTACATTTTACATTTTGTTATAATTTATGCTGTGAATTACAGTAAAAACAATAAAATGCTAATTCTATTCAATTTTTTGTCTAAAACTATATTGATTATTAGTAAAAACATGTGATGTTTCCTATGTATAATAATAATGTATTTTTTAATATGTGGATGTTAAGTGGACACGATGTCAGTACAAAAAAAATATGAATATTTATGTTGCAGTCACGCAATAAATATCTTTCTATTAATATATGACATATTACAACTTTATAGCTACGATTTACATAGGCCTCCATTCCATAAGACAGTACAAGTAAACGTCACACAACACAAATTTATTACAATACAACCACAAAATGCACAAATATATTAAAATACAAGTACAAATGCAGAAATATTATGGTGATCTATTTCGGTGAAGCACGCTCACCTTCCTCAGGCCAGAGGGATTCAAAAAAGAATCTTTTTTTGTGAATCCCTCTGGTCTGGTCTTTCAAGTGTTTCAAGCTCATGAACGTAGTTTGTTATGGTCTCCTTTGTTAAAATGCCTAGCCTGTAAATCAAACGACTTTAGTATATTATTTACTATAACAGCTTGTCCACTTTAGTATTGGCGTCATGACCGCATATAAAACTTGATGTAGGATTGTAGATGGATCTTCGGGGAGCAGGCTAGATGAATTTTGTAGTAGGGCAAAAAGGCTTTTGATGGAGGGTGTGAGTGGTAAGTGTGCCATTATTGTAGAAATAATTATGTGTGTTTCGTTATTTTACATATAGATTGTTCCTTTTTTCTAAATACTAGAATAAGAAATAAAACAGTGAAATTAATATTTATATCCAGTTGTTCATACAACACTAATATTCATGTCCATATTCTTTCAAAAGGCGTTCCTTTTACTGTATAAACAACTTTGTTATCTGATTTACAGATAAACTGTTATTTATTTCATCAATACATTTTAATTTATGGTGTCAAGTGGAAAAGACGAGATTGCAGCCCTAAATTCATCTAAATATGAGATTACATTCAACCATAATTGTAGTCAAGGTTTCCTTATTAAAACAGCATGTTAAGAAGTGATAATTTTCAAATTACTTTGGCTAGGTAGAGCTCACGTAATGTTGTATTAAATTGAAATCAGCCATTAGTAAATAAAAATACAAATGCTAATTCATTAAATATAATAAAATTATATTTAATGAAACAAAAAAAATAAGGAATATATTTTTTAATTAATGAATATGTCAATAAAACAAACAATGAATAAATTAAACATTAATTTACAATGATAAAAAAAATCACTACGTGAAAAAAAGTAAAGCCTGTAAACCATTTAATCTTTAAAAATAATATGCATTACTCATACAATTTTTTCAAAATAAGACATTCACGTTATTATGGTTATATTTTTGTTAAATTAAAATTGTGGAGTAGTAATAGCTGTTATCTGCCAGTTATAAAATTAAGACTTAAATTTATTATTTATTTGCAACTATATCAACATTTTGTTCGTGTTTTTGATTAAGTATGCTTTTAGGGATTCAGGTTATGGGTGAGTAAATTGCGGGTAGTTTGTTTTCGCTCTAAATAGTAAATTTTTTCGTATGACTGTGTCGAGAGGTACTGGTCTGTAACATAGTGGTTTATGGCCACCTAAAATAAATTATGTCCGGCTTGAGGGGATTGAATGCTGAGAGATCACTTTTCTTTTATATTAGAACAATTTTGTTCTTCTTTTTATGTGTAATATTATTACTACATTTCATATAACTAACGGAATAGGACAGTTGTTCTTTCACTCTACAATATAGTATCAAAATCATAGTACAAAATTCTTTGAGGAAAGTTTTGTTTTTTGAGCAGGCTAGATGCATTTTTAGTAGGACATATAGGGCAAGGGGTGGTGGGGGTGGGTTTTGTGGCATGTGTAGCATAAGATTATAACAATATATGTGCGTTTGTTAATATTTGTATAGATTGTTCCTTTTTTTCTACATATTGTATAGGCTGATGCCAGACTTATATTCCTGAGGCCAGACTTATGGTTGTTTCAAGGATTTTTTTCAAATAGAATTTAATACGTTGAAATTTAAAATAATCTGAAATAATACCGTTCTGAATATCTTCACGCTGAAGCCGGAAATATCCAGGGTTCCATCCTTGGACCTTTACTTTTCTTACTTTTTATAAATGACCACCCTTCTTAAGTGTGTATGTTTCCCATATTAACAACAATACCACGCGTTGTTTTCTTTGCTGACGATAGGAGTATTTCATTTCAAGCTGCCGATACAAAATCTTTGATGGAATCCTTCGATTTCTATTATTTGTTATTGATAGAGTGGTTTTCGCTTAATAACCTTTAGCTTAATATCTCAAAATCTACCAAACTACAATTTTCAGCCTAATCGAACCAACAGTTTCAGCATATTGGCTTTGAACTAAATAACTCTATACTAAAGCCTCTACTTTCCACAAAGTGTTTAAGTGTTTTATCAAAATTAATTTGAAATGGCATTCTCAATTTTGTAATAAACTGAACTCATCAATCTACGCTATGAGACAGCTAAGCCGTATTGTAACTCAGGAAAACCTTTTATCTTCATATTACGGAATTTTTAATCTGTTCTGTCTTATGGTATTATTTGTTCAGGTTTCACAAATAATCATAACTGGAAAGAGTGTTCAAATTACAGAGGATGATCTGCTAAGGATTGTTTGGTGACTTTGTCTGGCTGAGAGCTGTAGAGCTGGTCACTTCGGGATGAATCACGTCTTAACTGTGCCATCATTAGTAATTTACTCTTCATATATATTTACAAAAAAATTTGTCATAACATTAATACTAGAAATAAATCCATTTTAACCACAAACAACTTTTATGTAGAAATTTTAGGAATTCAGTTTTTCTATTTAATAAGTTACCAGCATAAATAAAATCATATTCGAAATTACAGAATTTCAAAAGAAAATTAGGACGTTATTTATCCCGAAAATTTCTCTATAGTTTGTCTGAGCTTTAACACGATATATGCCTTTAAAATATGTTACATCTATAATCAATTTTATAGCAGCCTACCATTTAATTACTACCTATTTCACTGTTCAATATAACTACTTATTTACTGTCTAACGTACATTGAGATTTGTGTTTTATGTATCATAATGATGTCAAATTCACTATGTTATATTATTGTATTATGTTGACGTACATCGAAATGTATTCAAACACCTATGATACAAATAAAGAATTTAAAATTGAATGTACTAATTACTAGAGGAGAAGGAAATTGTTCATTACATTTACGACTAAGGTAACCATAAGGATAACGAATATTTAGGATAAACCTATTAACGCCAATGACAACAGGGCTCATAATAACTAAAATAACCATTTACATACAAAATAAAAACATAAAATATTATATGATCTGGTAAGTAACAAATTGTTCTTTAAAAAATACAAATCCTAATTTCGTATGTGTTGTATGTTTATTTTCAGAACCTGCGGTTTCATGTACGTCAAACGACACTTGTGAAGCAGACCAAGCTTGTATATCTGAGCAGTGTGTCGATCCTTGTCACTTATCCAATTGTTCTCACGGGTGTACAGTTGAAAACCACGTGCCTATTTGTACAGGTAAATATGATTTAGAAGTAGTTAAAATATCTTGGCAACTATATTGCTCTTTACTAGAACAAAAATATGGTTATTTATGTTGAAAACACGCATCAAAATATAATTCTTATAATATATGACAACGGCATTCTACATATGAGATAAATGAAACTAACAATCGGCGTTGAAACGTCGAAGTTTTTATTATGTTGCTTACTAAATTTACAATAAATAAAAATTGATGACTAGTGGAAGAAAACACAACTTTTGCTTTTATTTCATTTATAAATAATGAAACAAAAAATCGATACTCAAATAATAACAATAATTACATCAATAAGGCAAATAATAACTAAATTAAATATTGACATAAAATAAACGAAGGTAAACATAACACAACGTATAAAATATTAAATATTTTAGTAAAAATAATTTATACTTATCATTAAATAATTGTTAGCTATGAATCATTAAAATACTTTATATTTTATACATATTATTCTATAACTGTAGAGTACTAATAGTTTTAAAGTCAGTTGTAAAATAAAAATGTAATATTGTTATTAATTTGCATTTAAACAAATCTTACTTTCGTTTGCTATTCATGTTTGCTTTTGGGATCTTAGGGTTTAAGAGATAGAAAAGTGGCCTTGGTTAGTTCCAGGTCGGACTAGTATTTTTTCCATGTTACGGTATAAATAGACACTAGTCTGTGACTTAGAGGTGTAGGTCAACCCTTAATAAATGATTTCTAGCAAGAGGATAGTTTTCTTTTTAAGCGGAAAATTTTTTTAGTAAAATATGTAATAATAATTTCTACTATTTACTAATGACTACAGAAGGAAGACATATTTTTTGTTCAATCTATGGTATCAAAATCATAATACACCATTAGTTGAAACAAGTTTTATTCTTAGGCTATAAACCCTCCGTTATTGTCATAAACGTGTAAATCTTCATAAAGTTTTTAAAGCTAAATATCCACGACTTTTTCCGAATGTTTTAAGTTTATAAACGAGATTTGTTCTGAACAACCTCGTCAAGGAGCCTCTCTATTGTCTATGTCTGAGCGTTACACGGCTTTATTTAATAAATCGTGTACCAAAACAGCTAGTCCATTTCAGAACATGGGCGTCATGGCAACGTAAAAACCTGGATGTCTACTCTCACTTCGGGATGCCTTTCGTAGTGGAATATGTACGGCCGGTGGGATGTTGATGGTGGGGTTTGTGGTGTTTGTATAAATAATGTACGTGTTTGTACTAATATTGGATGTGATTGTTCCTTTCAATGTACAGATTGTAAATAATTTACTATAATAATATTTAAAACACTACATTATTAATAATTCTAGTAATATATAATACAATTATCTTTTATGTTCTTTTCCTATAATTTGTTTTGATTAATTTTGTTATATTTTGTTGAAACTTTCAATGTTAAATGTTGGATCAATTCATTATATTTTATGGGGTTAAGTGGAAGAGAGGATTTACAGTCTTAACACCTAATAGAGATATAAAAAATCCTAAAATGTCAAAGATCATGTTGATTGCGTCTGTTCGAAGGTTACTTCAGCTATTACGTCAGCTGGCTCAATTTCATTCCCTTGAGGTTTTAAAGACAGCCTATTTGGTCCTTATTTATCCACACTTGACATATGGATTAAGCCTATGGGGAGGCTGTGTCAATCATAAATTTGAGAGAGTGTTCAAGTTACAGAAAAAACTGTCATAATTTTGTTAAAATTGGGTTATAGAGAGTCGTTTTGCGAGGCTTTTAGGGACCTTGGTTTACTGACTTTACCAAGCCTCTATATCCTTGAGGTAATTATGTACTACCGATTCAGGTGTGACTGACACAGAGTGGTGACGTACATACATACAACACCAGAGGCAGGGACAACTATCGGAACAGGTTTTCATAGAAATAATATGTTTGATAAACTTCCATCTTAAGCTGGAATCAGAATAATCAACCAGTTTCCTGAAAGTATCAAAGAGTCCGTCATTCTAACTCAATTCAAAGCTCGACTAAAACACCTTTTGGTATTAAAATTATTTCACTCTGTTGACGAGTTCTTAAAGGAAGACGAAATTTCCATAACTAGAACTGATACTGATTTCAAAGTTACAAAGTTTTTATTGACCGAATTAATATTTATGTATGTATGGATTGTTTATCGAATTTTAGATTATATTTACTGACGTTTGCAATAAAATGTTAAATAGTCGTAATGCAATAAAGGTTATATTATTATTAATAAGACGACTACGTTCGTTCATTTTGTTATCTAAGGTTTCTATAAGGCAACGGCATGTTAAATAGTGATTATATGCAACTAATAGTGACCAGGTTGAGCAAATTTTGGATTAAATTCATTTCAGGTAAGTTATTTTTCCATGCACCAATGTAGATAAGCACTGGTAGGTTGAGTAGTGTTGGACATGGAAGGTGACGGGATTAGTTTTGTCATGCTCTCACATTTTACTTATGACTAGAGGAGAAGGACATTTATTTTTGTTTATTACATCTACGATTATTGTGGCCAAAAAAGAACAAACATTTAAGTTAAAGCTTTTATTGACTATGTCAATAATGCTAGTAATAACTAAATAAACATTGACATAAAATATAAACATAACAAAAAGATTTTATTGTATTATATGGTATGGTAAGTGATACATATATAATAAAAATAGGTTTTGCTTATCATTTAATATCTCATAATAATGAATAGTCTCAAAACACAAATCATGTTTATATTTTGACTAATTTGAATAAGTTCCCAGTAGTTCATAGTTCACTAAACGATATATGTATAATTTCATCGATATGTTTTGCAAAACACAAATCTTGATTTCTTGTCTTTATTATGTTTATTTTCAGAATCTCCACCATGTACATCAAATGATAACTGTGAAGCAGACGAGGCATGTATATCTGGGGAGTGTGTTGACCCTTGTCCCTTACCCAATTGTAAACAGGGGTGTGTAGTCGAAAACCACGTGCCTATTTGTAAAGGTAAAGATGATTTAGACATAGTAAACTCTTATATATATGTTTATGTTTTAAACACCATTTGTTTATGAAATTTCTGTTCTTAGGCTGGAAACCCTTTGTGATTATCTTACACGTTTACATCTTAATACAGTTTAAAGAATACAACGTTTGTTCCGACTGTTTCAAGTTCATGAACGTGATTTTTTCTGGACACCAATGTCAAGAAGCATATCTATTGTCTACGCCTGTACATCATACAACTTTATTTTATATATTATATACATTAACAGCTCATCCACTTTAGTATGGGCTTTGAGACAGTATCAAAACCTGGATGTGTACTCTCGCTTAGAGTAGCAGGCTAGAGGTTCTTGGTAGTGGGATATGTAAGGCCATTCGGGGGTTTGTAGTATGTGTGGCATGATTGTATAAATAATGTTTGTGTGTTTTTTAATCATGGATATAGATGGTTTCTTTTATTTTACATATTGTAAATATTATAGTATAATATTAATAAAACAGTAAATTATTATTTATTTCTAGTCGTTAGTACTACAATTAATGTTATGTTCCAATTCTTCTAACTTTATTTATTATTAATTTTAAGGTTTTTTTAATATTGGGTAAAAATTTTAATTTTAAATATTGCATCAATACATTTGAATTTATGGGATTATGTGGAAGAGAGAGCTCAACAGTCCCAATGTAGCCCTAATAAAGACACCGTAAGTCAACAGCATTTTATGTATGTATATATCTTGTTAGCCAAGGTTTCCATATTGCAACAGCATTTTAAATAGTGATATAATTCAACTTACTGTGAACAGGTAGGGCGCCAGTATTTTTTAATCAAATGGAAATCCGTCTAGTTTTTTCCTTTGCACCAGAGAAAAAACACTGATAGGATGAGTAGGGCTCATTTGAAGTAAATGGTACCCGGTGTGGGGAACGGAAGGTGACGGAGTTTGTGTCCTGTTATGTTTATTACAGGCCGTGAGGCGAGTGAAGAAACTCTGGATGCGCGAAGGAGGGGATGTAGCAAGTTGGGGAGAAAGCTCCCCCTCTCAGAGTCGGTGGCTACTCTTGTACTAGCCACCCGCCAAACATCAGTCCTTTGCTAAAGTGCCTATCCAGTAAAATGTACGATTCACTGAAATTCAAATCCATCCAGAGTTCTTCACTCGCCTCTCGGCCTGTACAATTTTCTTAATGACTAGAGGAAAAGGACACGTCTTTTTGTTTATTACACAAGAGCATTTCATATTACTTACGTATTACCCAATTAGTAGATGGTTTAACGATGGTCTGTGTGCGGACACTTCTGCCCACTAAACAAAGAAGTGAGTAAATATAGATCAGACATCCTGTTTGTAGATCTGTCGTTGACCCAACAGCTTGAACTGTTAAGTAAACAACACAATAATACTACTTTAAATAACCTATCTTTTAGTAAAATGGCTTAAGTATTTGTTTGCCTTAACAATTGTAATAATGGCTTGGAACTGAAGAATCCTATTGGAGTCTCGGCGTATACAACAATTCCGAAAATGTTGCCATTCACTATGGACTTGGTACCTGGTGTAAGTAAAATGCATACTGAGATGTTGATAATTAACCTGGGCTTAGGTAAAAACGCTGTGATGATGCAGCCTGACGACCATGAGGTCTTGTGAACACCAGGTTACTGTTGGCACAAATGTGTGACGCTGTGATGATGCAGCCTGACGACCAAGAGTTCTTGTGAACACCAGGTTACTGTTGCCACAAATGTGTGACGCTGTGATGATGCAGCCTGACGACCAAGAGTTCTTGTGAACACCAGGTTACTGTTGGCACAAATGTGTGACGCTGTGATGATGCAGCCTGATGACCAAGAGTTCTTGTTAACACCAGGTTACTGTTGCCACAAATGTGTGACGCTGTGATGATGCAGTCTGACGACCAAGAGTTCTTGTGAACACCAGGTTACTGTTGGCACAAATGTGTGACGCTGTGATGATGCAGCCTGACGACCAAGAGTTCTTGTGAACACCAGGTTTCTGTTGGCACAAATGTGTGACGCTGTGATGATGCAGCCTGACAACCACGAGTTCTTGTGAACACCAGGTTTCTGTTGGCACAAATGTGTGCCGCTGTGATGATGCAGCCTGACGACCACGAGTTTTTGTGAACACCAGGTTACTGTTGCCACAAATGTGTGACACTGTGATGATTTAGCCTAACGACCACGAGTTCTTGTGAACACCAGGTTACTGTTGGGACAAATGTGTGATGCTGTGATGATGCAGCCTGACAACCACGAGTTCTTGTGAACACCAGGTTTCTGTTGGCACAAATGTGTGACGCTGTGATGATGCAGCCTGACGACCATGAGGTCTTGTGAACACCAGGTTACTGTTGGCACAAATGTGTGACGCTGTGATGATGCAGCCTGACGACCAAGAGTTCTTGTGAACACCAGGTTACTGTTGCCACAAATGTGTGACGCTGTGATGATGCAGCCTGACGACCAAGAGTTCTTGTGAACACCAGGTTACTGTTGGCACAAATGTGTGACGCTGTGATGATGCAGCCTGACGACCAAGAGTTCTTGTGAACACCAGGTTTCTCTTGGCACAAATGTGTGACGCTGTGATGATGCAGCCTGACAACCACGAGTTCTTGTGAACACCAGGTTTCTGTTGGCACAAATGTGTGCCGCTGTGATGATGCAGCCTGACGACCACGAGTTCTTGTGAACACCAGGTTACTGTTGGCACAAATGTGTGTTGCTGTGATGATGTAGCCAGACGACCAAGAGTTTTTGTGAACACCAGGTTACTGTTGGCACAAATGTGTGTTGCTGTGATGATGTAGCCAGACGACCAAGAGTTTTTGTGAACACCAGGTTACTGTTGGCACAAATGTGTGACACTGCCACTGTACCCTGTTTCTTACCCTTTACTACTCCAGCCACATCACACACTATACGTGTACATTTTCCCCCTCCTACCTCTCACATTCCTTTGTCCTTACCAAACGTCAAAACCAACGCTCCCTTATCACATGGTGACAACAACACTAGAAAACAAAACAAATATAAAAAATCAATAAAATATCCTGGGTCTAAGCCTAAACTTGATATTTTAACTATGAAGATGAATGTAAATTATGTTCGAGTTGTATTTGGTGGCACAAACGATTTTGACAATACAAATTTGAGTAGCTGCATTTGCTGACTGGGTCATCCTTTTGACCTCAGATTTGCACTATTGTGTTTTACAAACAACGGCCTTTAAAATGAGGAATAACTTGAGGTAGGCTTCCATTAAAAATTTTTAAGACTTTTTATTTTTACAAGGGTAAACTGGTAAGTCGAAGTGTAGCCTTGCTTTACCACACACAGGCACGCACATGCACTCACAACATTAACCACAACGTATCTAATACATTAACCATATCCTTAATAATTCTGTTAACTATAAAAGAATAATGTAATAACGGGCGCGGACATTTAAATCCCTTTAAGCCATTTAAACGACTGATAATCATCGATGTGATAACCTAGTGACGAGCTTTCGCATTCCAATCAAGGCCGCAGCCTTCCCCCTCCCCAGCCTCAATCCCCTAGCTGATTCGTAGAAATCAAGTGTACATACACACGCGCGCGCGCGCACACACATGGACTACACATTCTAGTACGGTAGTATTGACCAACCCACCCACCCATACACGTACAGTGGCATTGTATATCAAGGATAAACTATGAAATGTCAAAGAAAATGTTAAACTCAATGAATGTTTCATTTTGTCTCTTGACTTTGTATCGAAATATCATGGTTTACACAAGATTCGGCCTTCACTTCAAACGTATGGGTAAAGGGTTCATTGTATATAGTTTTTGCAAGACGCTTTTTTTCTAGTATCACCTAGTAGAGGTGATATATTGGAGGGAGCGAAGTGTTATTACAAATCCACAGACCTCCACAAGGGAATTTAAGCAGTCAAATACTGTAATCGACAATATATTCACAAATTTAGATAAATTTTTAGTTCGTAGTCGAGTAGTTATGGCTGCTCTCACGGACCACCAAGCTCAAGAGGCTATTAATGATATTCAACCTGCTCGGTGCGTCCTAGCATCGTTTGGTATGTGCAGGTATTTTACTCATTCGAACCTTCAGTGTTTTCGTACAAACCTCAAAAGGAAAGTTGGGATAACGTTTTTAGGTTACAAAATATTGATTATAAATTTGAAGCATTCCAGTCATGTCTAAAGCATTACTTTGACGTTTCATTTCTGTAGAAAAGAATAAAAAATAATAGAACTAAATCTATTATACAGCCTCGTCTAAGTAAATAAATCTTCTATATTAAGGGAACTGTTCTGCCTCTATGTAAAAATACTAAAGAACTAGGCGCTCTTCATCCGCTCAGAGAGGAATACAGAAGTATCAGACGCAAGTATAGGAAGACTATTCAGCCTTGATGTCAGAAGTCTTTCTCACGAAATTAAACAATTCCTCAAATAAGGCAAAAACCTTATGGAACTTAATCAACCATAATAAAATTAACGATAACAGTAACATCTTAACTATCATTCAGTACAACAGTATATTATATATTATAACAGTAATAACTACCAACTGTCGTCTAAAAACGGAGTACTGATTAATGATCCCTTCGCTATTTCTGACTCTTTCAACTCTTTTTATGCCAATATTGGTAAACAAGACAAACCACAGATTACTATTCTTACGTCAGTCCATGAACCTCCAAAAAATATCAACTATTGTAAGAATCCAATGTCTTTATCTGAAGTATCTTGAGCTGAGGTATCGCAATTAATTATGAATCTTAAATCCAAGACTTCCAGTGGTTTCGATGAAATATTACCTATACTAAACAGGTTGCTGATATTTTATTGAAACCTTTGACTCGTTTAGTAAATGTGTCCTTTCCCAATTCGGCTTTATATAGGGAAGATCTACTGTACATGATATACATCGTTTACTATCGTCTATTGTGCCGGAATTAGACAGCGATCATTGCTCTGTAGGGATCTTCTTTGAACTTTGTAAATCTTTGACCTTACAAAAGCATTTGATACGGTCGACCATGCAATCCTGTTAAATAAACTTCAGCTTATGAGTAATCGAGGTGGAACATATGAACGGATCAATTCATATTTGTCTGACAGAAAACAATTGGTCAAAATCTCTTTCAACGATAATCATTGTCACAGTCTTCAGTTCTAAATGTTGACGTAGGAGTACCCCAGGGCTCCATCCTTGGTCCCATTTTATTTATACTGTTTACCCTCCTATGCTACAAATGGTAAAGCCTGCTTATTCTCAGATAACACCCCATTCTCTATCTCAGCTCTTAGTCGTTCAGAACTTGAAGTGGAGGTTTTCAAGCAAGCTCTTACAATGGTTTAGCGAAAACAAACTAGTATTAATGAAGAAAAAACTAGTATTATTGAGGTCTTAGTAAGTAATGGAGGGGTTAAAAACACCTGTCATAAGTTTTCGATCAACATGAAATCGATCCTTTTGACGAAATAACATGTTTGGGTATCAGGATTGCAAATATTTCAAATGAAATTACACATTGACTTGGTATGTAAAAACGTTGGGTCAGGAATCTTTGTATTAAAACGTTTTTCTTCTTTTATGGATCATAAGACTTTACTTGCTGTACACAATGGATACATTTACCCTGTCTTAGCTTTTGGAATCCAAATATGGGGGCATGAGTACAAAAAAAATTAATTTTTTATTTAATTTATAAAAGAGGGCAGTTATAACTATATTCGGTATGCGTAAGGATTGTTCTAGTAGTTATTCCTTTAACAATAATAATATACTTACATTCCACGTTCTGCCTCACACAAAGCAGAACGTGAAGTGAATGTATTTTCTAAAAGAGTCAAGAGATATTGGTTGTAGCATTGCTTATTTATTATTAAGGAATTCCTAACGTACCAGTAAGTTTGATAAATATCAGAGTATGTATTTGGTAATTTTAATTTTACTAATAAAAATGTTACCATTTACTAAAACCATTGTCATTTCACAATTATACTGTAATGTACTGTTACCGTAAAAGGTATTTGATTTCTTTTACACTTACGATTAAAGTACAAAAAAATGTATAAGTTATAGCTTTAATTTACTATGTTAATATGGATTATAATAACGAATTTAAACATTGATATAAAAATTTAAACATAAAGAATTGCAAATGTCTTAAATGTTTAATAATATAGTAAAAACTAAATATATAATTATAAAACAAAAGTCGCTTGTCATTAAATATCACCTAACCATAAATATCAATTAAATAGTTGAATATTTTTTATATTTTTAAAAGTTTTTATTACTTCTAGTTCTTTTATCTATCAAAAAATATAAAATATATAATTTAGTCAATACATCCCGAATCTTGATTTCATGTGTTTGTTATTTTTATTTTCAGAACCCTCGGTTTCATGTACAACAAACGACAGTTGTGATAATGACAAAGCTTGTATATCTGAGAAGTGTGTCGATCCTTGTCCCTTATCTATTTGTAAAAAGGGGTGTGTAGTTGAAAAACACGTGCCTATTTGTGCAGGTAAAAATGATTTAGAAATAGGAAAAATATATTATGAACTATATTATTTCTTACTAGAGCTAAAATATGAATATTTATAAAATCGATATGCAAAAAATGTAATTACTATGAGATATAACAGTTTATTACTTACTCGCTAAGTTTTCCTTATGGCAATGGCATTCTACATATTGAATAAATGAAACTAGCTATAAGTGTTGAAATACCAATGTTTATATTATGTTTATTACATTTTACTAATGACTATCAGAAGAAAACATAAGTTTTGTTTCATTACATTTGTAAATAATAAATAAAACCGAAAAAATTGGGTGTGCGTCGGACCACACGGTGGAAGTTATACTTCTTTGGCCATTCTCATACACCCACTCACGCACACAAACAGACAGGATATATAAATGAAATATAAGACATTTTTCAATACTATTCAATATATTTATCTTCAATATATTATACGTGACTTCATTATTATATTATACACCTATATTATCATTATCAGTAATTTCTTCGATTAAATTTCTTCGATTAACAATCGATTAATCGATAGTTCTTAAAAATATGTTCTTACTTTTCAGCGTGACGCGGTTTCTCGACCAACATCCCATCCCAAAGTGTCTAACGGGCGCAAAGAAGTATAACTTCAAAAATAAAAAAAAATACTTAATATTAATGATAATGTTATTAAGGCAAACAATAACTAAACTAAACATTGACACGTAATAATAAAACAAATACGTAAATATTGTTTTATGTCGCAAATAATTCAATATTAAAAATATTTTATATTCACATGTATTATAATACTACATTTATCGATCATGTTAACCAGGGTTTTCATGATGCAACAGCATGTTAAATAGTGATAAAATTAAGCTTACTGTGACTAGGTAAAGCACTAGTATTACTGCCTAGTCGAACTGAAATCTGTCTAGTTATTTTCAATTGCATTATACAAGAAAAACACACGGAGGATTAGTAGGACTCACCTGAAGTGAATGTTACCCACTGTGGGGAACGGAAGGGGGTGGGATATTTGTTCCATTATGTTTCTTAAATTTTACTTATGACTACAGGAGAAAGTCACGTGTTTTTGTTTATTATACTTGCGATTAAATTAATAAAAAAGAACGAATATTTTAGTTAAATCTAATAATGACTATGTCAACAATATAGTTTATAATAACCAAATTATAGACTGACAAAAAATAATTATATAAAATAATAATGTAATAAATATTATAAAGTATGTTAAGTACTAAATATATAATTACAAAATGGGTTTCATTTATAATTAAATATTTTCTTGTAGTAAATATCGATGAAATATTCAATTATGTTTTTTATAAATCGAATAATTTTTGTTCCTTCTAGTTCTTTTATTTATAAAAAATACAAATCTTAATGTCCAGTGTTTGTTATGTTTATGTTCAGTTCTTCCGGTTTCATGTAAAAAAAAAACAAAAGTTGTGAAGATGACAAAGCTTGTATATCTGGGAAGTGTGTCGATCCTTGTCACCTCCTCTATTAATGTTAATTATTGCATCATTAAATTATATTTTATAGGTTTGAGTGTAAGAGAGAACTTTACAGTCCTAATTTTGCCAAAATAAAAATTATATATTTATTTATACATATGTATATATCATGATAGCCAGGGTTTCCAAATTGGCACAGCGTGTTAAATAGTAATTAAATTCAACTTACTTGACCAGGTAGGGCACCAGTATTGCTGGAACAAATTGAACTCAGACTGGTTATTTTCCCTTGAACCAGAGAAGAAAATCACTAGTAGGATGAGTAGGACTCACTCGACATAAATGGTATCCGGTGTTGAGATTAGAAGGTGACGGGATTTGTCATCTATTATATTTCTTGCATTATACTTATAAATAGAGGAGAATAACACGTGTTAACATAACATTTCCAATTAAGGTAACAAAAAAAGAACGAACATTTAATTTATAGCTAATAATAACTATCTCAATATAGCTTAGGATAACAAAATTAAACATTCACGAAAAACATTTTAACATAAAGAATTACAACTGTAATAAATATTATATAATACGGTAAATACTAGATATATAATTACAAATTACGTTTTTCTAGGAAATAATGTTACCCTAATGGTTTTTTTATATTTTGAATTTTTTTAATCCGTTAGTTCTTTTAATTATTAAAATTATATATATTATTTATTCAATACATTTTTCAAAATACGAATATTAATTTCGTGTGTTAATGTGTTTCTTTCAAGAACCCCCGGTTTCATGTAAAACAAATGACAGTTGTGAAGATGACAAATCTTGCATATCTGGGAAGTGTGTCGATCCTTGTCCCTTTTCCAATTGTAAAAAGGGGTGTGTAGTTGAAAACCACGTGCCTATTTGTACAGGTAAAGATGGGTTAGATATAATAAAAATTTGTAACAAAAATATGAATAGAGTTATATTATGTATCAGTCACGCAACATAATATAACTCTAATAATGTACGTCAGTTCTTACACAATCACCAATGTTTCCTTAAGTCAACGGCGTTTTACGTATAAAATAAATTAAACTAACCTAGGTGTTGGAACACTAATGTTTATATTATGTTTCTTACTTTTTACTAATGACTAGTGGAAGAAAACACAACTTTTGTTTTATTACATTTATAGGTAAAAAATAAAACCAAAAAATGCACAACATTTCCTTAAATATTAATGATTATGTAACTAAGACAAGCAATAGTAAAACTATGCATTGATACTTTTTTTTTTTAATATACTTAAAATGTATTCGTCAGCTGAGATTAGCTTTTGTTTCTTGACTGATGTGATTGTTTGTGTAGTATGGAAGGTAAAATTAAGCAAATTAAAACGAAATAGGTTGCTAATAAGACATAATTAAAATCGCCAATTGCGTGTATAGCGAGCGTGATGAATGAGACCCCATATATAGCTTATTTGTTATGCGTAGGAATGCGATATTTTTATTTTATTATATTTTTAAGAGCAATTATTTTTTTAATTTAATACATAGCATTGCGAAATATGAATGTATTTAAAGATAACTAAATGGTGTTTTAAATAGTGCTATGAGCACTGGTCAGAGATTTTTTTTGTGCTATTCACAATGCAACAAACTCAAAACTTATTTCAAAATAATTTTTGTAAACTTATATAAGTAAAAAAGCTATACACTTTATTAAGTCCTTCTTTGTTTATTTTATATTACAGATAATCTCTTTAGGAAACTAATGAAACTCAAAATAATAAATTTTCTTCATAAATCGAATGTTTAAAATTTGTTTAGTAAAGTACGACAAAATCGATAAAAGAGCCTGGGTGTTTAGGTATGTTAAATATTAAAATACCTAAGATTTTTGGAACTACTTTTGTGATAATGTATGAGATGGAAAAGGTTAAATATTACATATATTTTGAATAGTTTTTATTCCCTCTAGTTCTATTATTTATTTTAAACACATATATATATTTGCATCAATAAATTTTTCAATATACGAAACTTTATTTCGTATGTTTGTTATGTTTATTTCCAGAACCCCCGGTTTCATGTACAACAAACGACAGTTGTGGAGATGACAAAGCTTGTATATATGAGACGTGTGTCGATCCTTGTCCCTTATCCAATTGTACAAAGGGGTGTGTAGTTAAAAACCACGCGCCTATTTGTAAAGGTAAAGATCATTTATAAATAGTAAAAATATGTTACCAACTATATTACTCCTTAAAAGAAAAATATTTTAATATTTATAATGCAGATACTCAACAAATTAATTACTTTCTTCACAGTTTTCCTTAAGCCAGAGGAATTTAACGTATGGAATAAATGAAACTAAATATAAGGGATTCTATTATTTCTCTTACTTTTTGCTAATGATTAGCGAAAGAAAGCGTTAGTTTCGTTTTAATACATTTATAATTAATAAAACCGAAAAAGGAATCATATATGCTTAAATATTAATGATTATGTCATTAAGGCAAACAACAACTTAAATGAGCATTGATATATAATAATAATAAAATATACGTAAAATATTGTTTAAAGTCACAAATAATTCAACAATTAAATATAATTTATACTTAATATTGAATATTTGTTAAAAATAAATAGTTAAACAAAAAAACTTAATTGTATTAAAATGTTAGTAAAATTGTGAATAGTTTTGAACAGTCTGTTGTAAAATAAAGATATAATAGTATAATTATTTTTATCTATAAAAACTTTTAATTTCACGTGTTTTTTACGTTTATTTTTTTGGTACTCAGGTGATGAGTGAGTGAAGTGCGAATAGTTTGTGTCAGGTCAAGCAAGTGCATTTTCCGTGTGACTGTGTAGATAGACACTGGTCTATGGCATAGTGGTTTAGGTCAATCTAAAATAAAATATATTCAGAATGGGTTCAGCTGAGATGGCATGTTGAGAGGTCAGTTTTCCTTCAAATTAAAACTGTATTTTACTTTAATGTAATGCGTAATAGTAATTGATATATTTAATTAAAGCTAACGGAGGGAGGCGTGTGGTGTGGTATTAAGTTCATTTGGCACTATTTGTTAATAAAATTTCTATTCTTAGTCTGGAAACCCTTCGTGATTATATAATATGTCTAAATCTTCTTAAAGTTTAAAGAACTAAAGATCCATGATTTTTTCCAAGTGTTTTAAGATCATGAACGTGGTATGTTCTGGACACAAACGTCAAGAAGCCTCTCTATTGTCTACTCCTGTACATCACGTGACTTTATTTAATATATTATTTACACTGACAGCTTATCCAATTTAGTATAAGCGTTATGAGAGCATAAAACCTAAATATGTACTCTCAATTAGAGTAACGGTCTAGAGGACCTTGGTAGTGTGCTGGTAAGGGCGGGGACTTGTATTGTGTGCATCGTGATTGTATGATTAATGTATATGTGATTTGTAACTATAGATATAGATCCTTTCTTTTATTTTATATTCAAAATATCATACTATGGTAATAAATAAACCAGTAAATTATTAGTTATTCCTAGACGTAAATACAACAATTAATTATCTGTTATGTTCATATTCTTCCAACTTTAGTTATTATTAATTTATAGGTATTTTTTAAATATTGTTTATAAACTTTTAATGTTTATTATTGCATCTATAAATTACATTTTATGGAGTTGAGTGAAAGAGAGAATTTTACAGTTATAATTTAAAACTATACTAAATATAACATTTAAAGACTATACTTTTATCCGTCACATGAACCAAGGTTTCCATATTACAACAGCTTGTTTAACAGTGATAAAACTCAACTTACTGTGACCAGGTAGAGCGTCAATAATTTAGGATTAAATTGAAATCCTTGCACCAGATAAAAAAACATTGGTAGGATGAGTAGGGCTTACCTTAAGTTAATGGTATTTGGTGTAGGGAATGGAAGGTTATGGGATTAGTGTTCTATTATTTTTTATGTTATATTTATAACTATAGGGGAAGGACACATTTTATTACAATTACGAATAAGGTTAACTAAAACGAATAAGAATGAATGTTTAAGTTATCGCTAACAATTACTATGTCATTGTGGATTATAGTAACTAAATTAAACATTGACATAAAAAGTATCGAAATAAAAATTACTACTGTATTTAAATATCATATGATATGGTAAATACTAGTTATATAATTACAAAAGGTTTTTCTTCTCAAATAGTGTTTCCTAACAGTAAATATTCATTAAATATTCCTTAAGTATTTATTTTCTTTTATATTTTAATTTTTCTTATTAACTATATTTTTGAATTTATTAAAAACAACTATAATTTCGTCAATACATTTTTTTAAATACAGATCTTGACTTTATGTGTTTGTTATGTTTATTTTCAGAATCTCCGGTTTCATGTACAACAAATGATAGTTGTGAAGATGACAAAGCTTGTATATCTGGGATGTGTGTCGATCCTTGTCCCTTAGCCAATTGTACAAAGGGGTGTGTAGTTAAAAAACACGTGCCTATTTGTAAAGGTAAGGATGATTTAGAAATGGTATATATATGAATTTAACTATATTGCTCCTTACTAGAACAAAAATATGAATATTCATGTTGTAGACACGCAACAAAATGTACATCATATACTCGCCAATATTTCTTTAAAGCAACGGCATTTTACGTATGGAATAAATTAAACTATAATTATAGGCGTTGAAAAACCAATGTTTATATAATTTTTTGTTACTTTTTACTATTTACTAACCGAAGAAAATACCCACCAATATATCTTTAATTATTTTGTTTTATTTTATTACATTTATATTTATAAACCTGAAAAATTTAAAAAATATACCTCAATACTAATTATTATTTCATAATTGCCATCAAAACTTATTTAAACATTAATATAAAAAAATTATACGTAAAATTATCGATAATCAAAATAATTCCATCATTACATTTTACTAATGACTAACGGAATAAAATACCACTTTTTAAAATTACATTTATAAATATGAAAACCGAAAAAGGAGAGAAAAATACCTCAATATTAATGATTACGTCACTAAGGAAAACAATAACTTAATTAGACATTAATATGTAACAATAAAAATGTATAAGAAAATTATTTTTGAAGTTATACTTCTTTGTGCCCGTTAGACACTTTGGGATGGGATGTTGGTCGAGAAACCGCGTCACGCTGAAAATTAAGAACAAATTTTTAAGAACTATCGATTAATCGATTGTTAATCGAAGAAATTTAATCGAAGAAATTACTGATAATGATAATATCAGTGTATAATATAATAATGAAGTCACGTATAATATATTGAAGATAAATATATTGAATAATATTGAAAAATGTCTTATATTTCATTTATATATCCTGTCTGTTTGTGTGCGTGAGTGGGTGTATGAGAATGGCCAAAGAAGTATAACTTCCAACGTGTGGTCCAACGCACACCCAATTTTTTTTAATCTCAAATTATTCACTTATTACAATTAAATTAAGCATATGTTCATTAAATGTTAAAAACGATAAGAAACCATTTAATTATATTCAGATTTTTTTTAAACAATTGTGGGATACTAATAGTTTTTAACTGTCTGTTGCAAATTAAAGATATATTATTACTATTCTGCATCTAAGTACAAAATGTTATTTCATATTGACATATTGAAATAACTTTTTTGTCATTCACACTAGAAAATGACAAAAAAATCGAAACATGTTGTGTAATGAGTTTTAATAAAAAATGTAAGGGTACTCAGTTTTTTAATTTTATTACATCCTAAAATTATTATAATATATGCCAGTTTATTACTTACTCTCTTAAGGTATCCTTAAGGCAATGCCATTGTACATATGGAATAAATTAAACTAGCCATAGGCGTTAAAACACTAATGTTTCTATTATGTTTCTTACGTTTTACTTATGGCTAACGACAGAAAATACCACTTTTGTTTATTTTCATTTATAACTAAAAAAAAAACTGGAAAAGTAAAAAAGTACTTAAATACAAATGAATATGAAATTAAGGTAAACAATAAATAAATTAAGCATTGATATGTAATAGTGAAAAAATACTATACATTACATATTGTTTACAGTAAATTATTCCTTATTCCTTGTCGTAACTACTACAATTACATTTTATGTTCCTATGCTTCTAACGTTAGTTATTTTTTATATATTGATACAAAACTTTTAATCTTAATTATTGTATCGATACATTTTATTTTATGTGGTTTGTAAACATAGGATATTACAGTCCTGATTTAAAAGTATACTAAATATATCAATTAAAGAATATTCATTCATCATGTGAGCCAGTGTTTCCATTATGCAACAGTGGGATAAATAGTGATGAAATTCATCTTACTGTAACCATTGTTGTTGTACCGAATTGAACTCCATCAACTTATTTTCCCTTGCACCACAGAAGGAAAACACTGGTAGGATGAGTAGGGTTCACCTTAGCTAAATGGTATGGGGAATGGAAGGTGACGGGATTATTGTTATGTTATACTTCTTACATTTTACATAAAACTAGAGGAGAAGGATATGTAGTATGTTTGTTTAATAAACTTACGTTTAGGAAAACCAAAAACGAACAAATATTTGAGTTATAGATAATAATGACTATGTCAATATGGTTTGTAATAACTAAATAAACATTGACATAAAAAATATCAACATCAAAAATCACAACTGTATTGAAATAATATATAATATGGTAAGTACGAGATAAATAAATACAAAATAAGTTTTGCTTGTCAATTAATATCTCTAACAGAAAACATTTATTAAATAATCGTTAAGTAATTATTGTTCTAATATATTTTGAATATTTTAATTTTCTATAGTTCTTTTATTTATTAAAAAACATAAATAATTTTGTCAATACACTTTTCAAAATACAAAACTTAATTTCATGAGTTTGTTATGTTTGTTTTCAGAACCTCCGGTTTTATGTAAAACAAACGACAGTTGTGAAGATGACAAAGCTTGTATATCTGAGAAGTGTGTCGATCCTTGTCCCTTTTCCAATTGTAAAAAGGGGTGTGTAGTTGAAAACCACGTGCCTATTTGTACAGGTAAAGATGGGTTAGATATAATAAAAATTTGTAACAAAAATATGAATAGAGTTATATTATGTATCAGTCACGCAACATAATATAACTCTGATAATGTACATCAGTTCTTACACAATCGCCAATGTTTCCTTAAGTCAACGGCGTTTTACGTATGAAATAAATTAAACTAACCTAGGTGTTGGAACACTAATATTTATATTATGTTTCTTACTTTTTACTAATGACTAGCGGAAGAAAACACAACTTTTGTTTTATTACATTTATAGGTAAAATATAAAACCAAAAAATGCACAACATTTCCTTAAATATTAATGATTATGTAACTAAGACAAACAATAGTAAAACTATGCATTGATACGATTTTTTTTTTTTTTTTTTTTTTTTTTTTTTTAATATACTTAAAATGTATTCGTCAGCTGAGATTAGCTTTTGTTTCTTGACAGATGTGATTGTTTGTGTAGTATGGAAGGTAAAATTAAGCAAATTAAAACGAAATAGGTTGCTAATAAGTCATAATTAAAATCGCCAATTGCGTGTATAGCGAGCGTGATGAATGAGACCCATATATAGCTTATTTGTTATGCGTAGGAATGCGATTTTTTTTATTTTATTATATTTTTAAGAGCAATTATTTTTTTAATTTAATACATAGCATTGCAAAATATGAATGTATTTAAAGATAACTAAATGGTGTTTTAAATAGTGCTATGAGCACTGGTCAGAGATTTTTTTTTTTGCTATTCACAATGCAACAAACTCAAAACTTATTTCAAAATAATTTTTGTAAACTTATATAAATAAAAAAGCTATACACTTTATTAAGTCCTTCTTTGTTTATTTTATATTACAGATAATCTCTTTAGGAAACTAATGAAACTCAAAATAATAAATTTTCTTCATAAATCGAATGTTTAAAATTTGTTTAGTAAAGTACGACAGAATCGATAAAAGAGCCTGGGTTTTTAGGTATGTTAAATATTAAAATACCTAAGATTTTTGGAACTACTTTTGTGATAATGTATGAGATGGAAAAGGTTAAATATTACATATATTTTGAATAGTTTTTATTCCCTCTAGTTCTATTATTTATTTTAAACACATATATATATTTGCATCAATAAATTTTTCAAAATACGAAACTTTATTTCGTGTGTTTGTTATGTTTATTTCCAGAACCCCCGGTTTCATGTACAACAAACGACAGTTGTGGAGATGACAAAGCTTGTATATATGAGACGTGTGTCGATCCTTGTCCCTTATCCAATTGTACAAAGGGGTGTGTAGTTAAAAACCACGTACCTATTTGTAAAGGTAAAGATCATTTATAAATAGTAAAAATATGTTACCAACTATATTACTCCTTAAAAGAAAAATATTTTAATATTTATAATGCAGATACTCAACAAATTAATTACTTTCTTCACAGTTTTCCTTAAACCAGAGGAATTTAACGTATGGAATAAATGAAACTAAATATAAGGGATTCTATTATTTCTCTTACTTTTTGCTAATGATTAGCGAAAGAGAGCGCCATTCTTGTTTTAGTACATTTATAATTAATAAAGCCGAAAAAAGAAACATATATACTTAAATATTAATGATTATAACATTAAGGAAAACAACAACTTAAATTATCACTTATATATTATAAAAAAATATACGTAAAATATTGCTTAAAGCCACAAATAATTCAACCATTGAATGTAATTTATACTTAATATTCAATATTTGTAAAAAATTAATAGTTTTAAAAAACTTTAATTGTATTAAAATATTAGAAAAATTGTGAATTCCTAATAGTTTTGAACAGTCTGTTGTAAGATAAAAATATAATAAGATTATTATTTTTCATCTATAAACAATTTTTATTTCACGTGTTTTTTACGTTTACTTTTGAGAACTCAGGTGATGAGTGAGTGAAGTGCGAATAGTTTGTGTCAGGTCAAGCAAGTGCATTTTCCGTGTGACTGTAGATAGACACTGGTCTATGGCATAGTGGTTTAGGTCAATCTAAAATAAAATATATTCAGAATGGGTTCAGCTGTGATGGCATGTTGAGAGGTCAGTTTTCCTTCAAATTAAAACTGTATTTTACTTTAATGTAATGCGTAATAGTAATTGATAAATTTAATTAAAGCTAACGGAGGGAGGCGTGTGGTGTGGTATTAAGTTCATTTGGCACTATTTGTTAATAACATTTCTATTCTTAGTCTAGAAACCCTTCGTAATTATATAATACGTCTACATCTTCTTAAAGTTTAAAGAACTAAAGATCCATGATTTCTTCCAAGTGTTTTAAGATCATGAACGTGATATGTTCTGGACACAAACGTCAAGAAGCCTCTCTATTGTCTACTCCTGTACATCACGTGACTTTATTTAATATATTATTTACACTGACAGCTTATCCAATTTAGTATAAGCGTTATGAGAGCATAAAACCTAAATATGTACTCTCACTTAGAGTAACGGTCTAGAGGACCAGTTGGTATTGTGCTGGTAAGGGCGGGGACTTGTATTGTGTGCATCGTGATTGTATGATTAATGTATATGTGATTTGTAACTATAGATATAGATCCTTTCTTTTATTTTATATTCAAAATATCATACTATGGTAATAAATAAACCAGTAAATTATTAGTTATTCCTAGACGTAAATACAACAATTAATTATCTGTTATGTTCATATTCTTCCAAATTTAGTTATTATTAATTTATAGGTATTTTTTAAATATTGTTTATAAACTTTTAATGTTTATTATTGCATCTATAAATTACATTTTATGGAGTTGAGTGAAAGAGAGAATTTTACAGTTATAATTTAAAACTATACTAAATATAACATTTAAAGACTATACTTTTATCCATCACATGAACCAAGGTTTCCACATTACAACAGCTTGTTTAACAGTGATAAAACTCAACTTACTGTGACCAGGTAGAGCGTCAATAATTTAGGATTAAATTGAAATTCTTGCACCAGAGAAAAAAACATTGGTAGGATGAGTAGGGCTTACCTTAAGTTAATGGTATTTGGTGTAGGGAATGGAAGGTTATGGGATTAGTGTTCTATTATTTTTTATGTTATATTTACAACTATAGGAGAAGGACACATTTTATTACAATTACGAATAAGGTTAACTAAATTGAATAAGAATGAATGTTTAAGTTATAGCTAACAATTACTTTGTCATTGTGGATTATAGTAACTAGATTAAACATTGACATAAAAAGTATCGAAATAAAAATTACTACTGTATTTAAATATCATATGATATGGTAAATACTAGTTATATAATTATAAAAGGTTTTTCTTCTCAAATAGTGTTTCCTAACAGTAAATATTCATTAAATATTCCTTAAGTATTTATTTTCTTTTATATTTTAATTTTGCTTATTAACTATATTTTTGAATTTATTAAAAACAACTATAATTTCGTCAATACATTTTTTTAAATACAGATCTTGACTTTATGTGTTTGTTATGTTTATTTTCAGAATCTCCGGTTTCATGTACAACAAACGATAGTTGTGAAGATGACAAAGCTTGTATATCTGGGATGTGTGTCGATCCTTGTCCCTTAGCCAATTGTACAAAGGGGTGTGTAGTTAAAAAACACGTGCCTATTTGTAAAGGTAAGGATGATTTAGAAATGGTATATATATGATACCAACTATATTGCTCCTTACTAGAACAAAAATATGAATATTTATGTTGTAGACACGCAACAAAATGTACATCATATACTCACCAATGTTTCTGTAAAGCAACGGCATTTTACGTATGGAATAAATTAAACTATAATTATAGGCGTTGAAAAACCAATGTTTATATAATTTTTTGTTACTTTTTACTACTTACTAACCGAAGAAAATACCCACCAATATATCTTTAGTTATTTTGTTTTATTTTATTACATTTATATTTATAAACCTGAAAAATTAAAAAATATACCTCAATACTAATTATTATTTCATAATTGCCATCAAAACTTATTTAAACATTAATATAAAAAAAATTATACGTAAAATTATCGATAATCACAAATAATTCCATCATTACATTTTACTAATGACTAACGGAATAAAATACCACTTTTTAAAATTACATTTATAAATATGAAAACCGAAAAAGAAGAGAAAAATACCTCAATATTAATGATTACGTCACTAAGGAAAACAATAACTTAATTAGACATTAATATGTAACAATAAAAATGTATAAGAAAATTATTTTTAATCTCAAATTATTCACTTATTACAATTAAATTAAGCATATGTTCATTAAATGTTAAAAACGATAAGAAACCCTTTAATTATATTCAGTTTTTTTTAAACAATTGTGGAATACTAATAATTTTTAAACACACACACACACACACACACACACACACACACACACACACACACACACACACACACACACACACACACACACACACACACACACACACACAAACACACACAGATATTTGCATCAATAAATTTTTCAAAATACGAAATTTTATTTCGGGTGTTTGTTATGTTTATTTCCAGAACTCCCGGTTTCATGTACATCAAACGACATTTGTGGACATGACAAAGCTTGTATATATGAGACGTGTGTCGATCCTTGTCCCTTATCCAATTGTACAAAGGGGTGTGTAGTTAAAAACCACGTACCTATTTGTAAAGGTAAAGATCATTTATAAATAGTAAAAATATGTTACCAACTATATTACTCCTTAAAAGAAAAATATTTTAATATTTATAATGCAGATACTCAATAAATTACTTTCTTCACAGTTTTCCTTAAGCCAGAGGCATTTTACGTATGGAATAAATGAAACTAACTATAAGGGATTCTATTATTTCTCTTATTTTTTGCTAATGATTAGCGAATGAAAGCGCCATTCTTGTTTTAGTACATTTATAATTAATAAAACCCAAAAAGGAGACATATATACTTAAATATTAGTGATTATAACATTAAGGCAAACAACAACTTAAATGACTATTGATATATAATAATAAAAAATATACGTAAACTATTGTTTAAAGCCACAAATAATTCAACCATTAAATTTAATTTATACTCAATATTCCATATTTGTTAAAAATTAATAGTTAAAAAAAACTTTAATTGTATTGAAATATTAGAAATTGTATAAATTCCTAATAGTTTTGAACAGTCTGTTGTAAAATAAAGATATAATAAGATTATTATTTTTCATCTATAAACAATTTTTATTTCACATGTTTTTTACGTTTATTTTTGAAAACTCAGGTGATGAGTGAGTGAAGTGCGGATAGTTTGTGTCACGTCAAGCTAGTGCATTTTTTGGGTGACTGTGTAGATAGACTCTGGTCTGTGGCATAGTGGTTTAGGTCAATCTAAAATAAAATATATTCAGAATGGGTTCAGCTGTGATGGCATGTTGAGAGGTCAGTTTTCCTTCAAATTAAAACTGTATTTTACTTTAATGTAATGCGTAATAGTAATTGATAAATTTAATTAAAGCTAACGGAGGGAGGCGTGTGGTGTGGTATTAAGTTCATTTGGCACTATTTGTTAATAAAATTTATATTCTTAGTCTAGAAACCCTTCGTGATTATACAATACGTCTACATCTTCTTAAAGTTTAAAGAACTAAAGATCCATGATTTCTTCCAAGTGTTTTAAGATCATGAACGTGGTATGTTCTGGACACAAACGTCAAGAAGCCTCTCTATTGTCTACTCCTGTACATCACGTGACTTTATTTAATATATTATTTACACTGACAGCTTATCCAATTTAGTATAAGCGTTATGAGAGCATAAAACCTAAATATGTACTCTCACTTAGAGTAACGGTCTAGAGGACCAGTTGGTATTGTGCTGGTAAGGGCGGGGACTTGTATTGTGTGCATCGTGATTGTATGATTAATGTATATGTGATTTGTAACTATAGATATAGATCCTTTCTTTTATTTTATATTCAAAATATCATACTATGGTAATAAATAAACCAGTAAATTATTAGTTATTCCTAGACGTAAATACAACAATTAATTATCTGTTATGTTCATATTCTTCCAACTTTAGTTATTATTAATTTATAGGTATTTTTTAAATATTGTTTATAAACTTTTAATGTTTATTATTGCATCTATAAATTACATTTTATGGAGTTGAGTGAAAGAGAGAATTTTACAGTTATAATTTAAAACTATACTAAATATAACATTTAAAGACTATACTTTTATCCATCACATGAACCAAGGTTTCCACATTACAACAGCTTGTTTAACAGTGATAAAACTCAACTTACTGTGACCAGGTAGAGCATCAATAATTTAGGATTAAATTGAAATCCTTGCACCAGAGAAAAAAACATTGGTAGGATGAGTAGGGCTTACCTTAAGTTAATGGTATTTGGTGTAGGGAATGGAAGGTTATGGGATTAGTGTTCTATTATTTTTTATGTTATATTTATAACTATAGGGGAAGGACACATTTTATTACAATTACGAATAAGGTTAACTAAAACGAATAAGAATGAATGTTTAAGTTATAGCTAACAATTACTATGTCATTGTGGATTATAGTAACTAGATTCAACATTGACATAAAAAGTATCGTAATAAAAATTACTACTGTATTTAAATGTCATATGATATGGTAAATACTAGTTATATAATTACAAAAGGTTTTTCTTTTCAAATAGTGTTTCCTAACAGTAAATATTCATTAAATATTCCTTAAGTATTTATTTTCTTTTATATTTTAATTTTTATTATTTACTATATTTTTGAATTTATTAAAAACAACTATAATTTCGTCAATACATTTTTTTTAAAACAGATCTTGACTTTATGTGTTTGTCATGTTTATTTTCAGAATCTCCGGTTTCATGTACAACAAATGATAGTTGTGAAGATGACAAAGCTTGTATATCTGGGATGTGTGTCGATCCTTGTCCCTTAGCCAATTGTACAAAGGGGTGTGTAGTTAAAAAACACGTGCCTATTTGTAAAGGTAAGGATGATTTAGAAATTGTATATATATGATACCAACTATATTGCTCCTTACTAGAACAAAAATATGAATATTTATGTTGTAGACACGCAACAAAATGTACATCATATACTCGCCAATGTTTCTGTAAAGCAACGGCATTTTACGTATGGAATAAATTAAACTATAATTATAGGCGTTGAAAAACCAATGTTTATATAATTTTTTGTTACTTTTTACTATTTACTAACCGAAGAAAATACCCACCAATATATCTTTAGTTATTTTGTTTTATTTTATTACATTTATATTTATAAACCTGAAAAATTAATAAAATATCCCTCAATACTAATTATTATTTCATAATTGCCATCAAAACTTATTTAAACATTAATATAAAAAACATTATACGTAAAATTATCGATAATCACAAATAATTCCATCATTACATTTTACTAATGACTAACGGAATAAAATACCACTTTTTAAAATTACATTTATAAATATGAAAACCGAAAAAGGAGAGAAAAATACCTCAATATTAATGATTACGTCACTAAGGAAAACAATAACTTAATTAGACATTAATATGTAACAATAAAAATGTATAAGAAAATTATTTTTTAATCTCAAATTATTCACTTATTACAATTAAATTAAGCATATGTTCATTAAATGTTAAAAACGATAAGAAACCCTTTAATTATATTCAGATTTTTTTTTAAACAATTGTGGGATACTAATAGTTTTTAACTGTCTGTTGCAAATTAAAGATATATTATTATTATTCTGCATCTAAGTACAAAATTTTATTTCAAGTTTTTTTACGTTTGCTTTAAGGAACCGAGGTGATGAGTTAATGAAGTGTGGATATTTAGTTCTAGGTCGAGCTAGTACATTGTTCCTGTTACTGATTAGATAGACACTGGTCGGTGGCAAAGTGGTTTACTTCTATATGAAATAAAATTATATACGGAATTGTGGAATAGTTGGTTGGATGGGATGATAATTGGTAATTTTTCCTTTAAATAAAAACAAAATATTTCTTTAATTTAATGCGTAATATTATTTGCTTTGTTTAATTATAAGTACAGGAGGAGAAAGTGTTTTCGTTCAATATACTGTTTGGTATTAGGATTATTATTAAATATTTGTTAGTGACATTTTTTTTTCATAGACTGGCAACCCTTCGTGTTTATACTTACGTCTACAGTATAAAGTTTAAAGAACTAAATACCTACAATTTGTTCTGGGTGTTTCAAGTTCATGAACGTAATTTGTTCTGGACACAACCGTCAAGGAGCCTATCTATTGTCTACTCCTTTACATCACATGACTTTAATTAATATATTATATACACTAACAGCGTATCCACTTTAGTAAAGACACATCCAGGTCATGACAGAGTCAAAACCTGGATGTGTACTCTCACTTAGAGGAGTAGGCTAGAGGTCCTTGGTAGTGGTATATGTAGGGCAATTCGGCTGATGTTGGTGAGGATATAGATTATTTTGTAATTATGGATATATATTGTTTCTTTTATTTTACATGTTGTAAATATCATACTATTATAATAGCTAAACCAATAAAATGTTATTTATTCCTAGACGTAAATACTACAATTAATTATATGTTATGTTCATATTCTTCCAGCTTTAGTTATTACTAATTTATTGGTATTTTAAAAAAAATTTTTATAAACTTTTAAAGTTAATTATTGCATAAATACATTTTATTTTATGGAGTTGAATGGATGAGAGAACTTTAGAATCCTGATTTTGTCATATTAAAGACTATACATTTATCCATCATGTAAGCCAGATTTTCCATATTGCAGCAGCGTGTTAAATAGTGATAAAATTCAACTTACTGTGACCAAGTAGAGCACCACTCTTCTTTGATCGAATTAAACTCCGTCTAATATTTTTTTTTCCTTAAACCTGAGAGTAAAAGCACATGTAGGATGAGTAAGGCATACTTAAAGTAAATGGTATCCGGTGTGGGAAATGGTAGATGACGGAATTTGTGTACTATTATTTTTCTTACATTTTACTTATAACTACAGGAGAAGGTCACGAGTATTTGTTTATCATACTTACGATTAAGGTAACAAAAAAACGAATATTAAAGTTATAGCTATTATTTACTATATCAATATGGCTTATAATAACAAAATTAAATATTCTCATAAAAATATCAACATAGAAAATTACAACTTAATTGAAATATTATATAATATGGTAATGCCTAAATACAGCAATTACCATATTACAATACGGTAATTTCCTGTCAGTACACATTATTTAATATTCAACTTTGTAAAAAATATTCAATACAATTGTTATTCCCTCTAATTCTTTTACTTCATTAAAAATATATATAATTTTTTAAAAATTTTTTTTCAAAATACGAATCTTGATTTCGTCAGTTTGTTATGTTTATTTTTAGAACCTCCAGCATGTACATCAAATGACAGTTGTGAAGCAGACAAAGCTTGTCTATCTGGGATATGTGTCGATCCTTGTCCTTTAGCCAATTGTACAAAGGGGTGTGTAGTTGAAAACCACGTGCCT
This sequence comes from Stictocephala bisonia, assembly GCA_035578905.1. Lineage (NCBI taxonomy): Eukaryota > Metazoa > Arthropoda > Insecta > Hemiptera > Membracidae > Stictocephala > Stictocephala bisonia. The sequence continues at coordinate 101,743 of JAQJVL010002221.1, forward strand.
ATTTGTACAGGTAAGGTGATTGAGAAATAGTAAAATAATGTTACCAAATATATTGCTACTTACTAGAACAAAAATATAAATATTTATGTTGCAGACACGCAACAAAATATAATTATTATAATATATGCCAGTTTATTACTTACTCTCTTAAGGTATCCTTAAGGCAATGCCATTGTACATATGGAATAAATTAAACTAGCCATAGGCGTTAAAACACTAATGTTTCTATTATGTTTCTTACGATTTACTTATGGCTAACGACAGAAAACACCACTTTTGTTTATTTTCATTTATAACTAAAAAAAACTGGAAAAGTAAAAAATGTACTTAAATACAAATAAATATGAAATTAAGGTAATCAATAAATAAATTAAGCATTGATATGTAATTGTGAAAAAAATACTAGACATTACATATTGTTTACAGTAAATTATTCCTTATTCCTTGTCGTAACTACTACAATTACATTTTATGTTCCTTTGCTTCTAACGTTAGTTATTTTTTATATATTGATACAAAACTTGTAATGTTAATTATTGCATCGATACATTTTATTTTATGTGGTTTGTAAACATAGAATATTACAGTCTTGATTTAAAACTATACTAAATATATCAATTAAAGAATGTTCATTTATCATGTGAGCCAGTGTTTTCATTATGCAACAGCGGGATAAATAGTGATGAAATTCAACTTACTGTAACCAGTATTGTTGTACCGAATTGAACTCCATCAACTTACTTTCCCTTGCACCACAGAAGGAAAACACTGATAGGGTGAGTAGGGCTCACCTTAACTAAATGGTATGGGGAATGGAAGGTGACGGGATTAGTGTTATGTTATACTTCTTACATTTTACATAAAACTAGAGGAGAAGGATATGTAGTATGTTTGTTTAATACACTTACGTTTAGGAAAACCAAAAACGAACAAATATTTGAGTTATAGATAATAATGACTATGTCAATATGGTTTGTAATAACTAGATAAACATTGACATAAAAATATCAACATAAAAAATTACAACTGTATTGAAATAATATATAATATGGAAAGTACAAGTAAATACATACAAAATAAGTTTTGCTTTTCAATTAATATCTCTAACAGGGAATAATAATTAAATAATAGTTATGTAATTTTTTTTTATATTTTGAACATTTATTTTTCTGTAGTTCTTTTATTTGTTAAAAAAATATACATATAAATAATGTTGTCAATACATTTTTCAAAATACAAAACGTAATTTCGTGTGTTTGTTATGTTTATTTTCAGAACCTCCGGTTTCATGTAAAACAAACGACAGTTGTGATGATGACAAATCGTGTATATCTGAGAAGTGTGTCGATCCTTGTCCCTTTTCCAATTGTAAAAAGGGGTGTGTAGTTGAAAACCACGTGCCTATTTGTGCTGGTAAAGATGATTTATAAATAGTAAAAATATGTTACCAACTATTTTGCTTCTTACTAGAACAAAACTATCACTATTTATACAGCAAATACGCCATAAAATATAACTCTAATAATATATGACAGTTTATCACATACTCGCCAAGGTTTCCTTAAGTCAACGGAATTCTACATATTAAAATAATTAAACTAATCTACGCGTTGGACCACCAATTTACAAAATATGTTTCTTACTTTTTACTAATGACTAGTGGAAGATAACACCACTATTGTTAAGTTACATTTATAACTAAAAAACCAGTAAAGGTACAAATATGTTAAAATAATAATAATTATGAAACTAAGACAAACAACAACTAAATTAAACATTGATATTAAATAATAAAAAACTACGTTACATATAATTTAAATCGCAAATAATTCAATCACTAAAATAGTTTATACTTATCATTCAATAATTATTAAAATTAATAATAATAAAAAAACTAAAATTCTGTTCAGATTTAAGTAAAATTGTTGACTACCAATTGTTTTTTTAAACGTCTTTTGTAAAATAAATATAAAATATTGTTATTATTTTGCATTTATATACAACTTCTCATTCATGAGTTTTTTTTAGTTTGCTTAAGGGAATTCAGGCGATGAGTGAACGTGGGGATAGTTAGTTCCAGATCAAGCTAGTACACTTTTCGTGCAACTGTATAAATGAACACAGGTATGTTCGGAATGGGAACAACTGAGATGGCAGTAGTCAGTTTTCCATTAAAGTAAAACAGTAGTTTTCTTTTATTTAATGTATTGAATTAATTACTACGTTTAATTATAAGTACTGGAGGAGGGCGTGTTTTCGTTCAGTCTACGGTAAAGTATTAAGATCATGGTACACCATTCTTAGGGTGGAAACACTTCGTGATTATTTATTACGTCTACATCTTCAAAAGGTTTAAAGAACTAAAGATCCTGATATTTTCAGAACGTTATTTGTTCTATACACAACGTCTACAACTGTACATCACATGACTTTATGTAATATATTATGTACACTAACAGCTTATCCAATTTAGTATAAGTGTGTTATGAGAGAATAAAACCTAGATATGTAATCTCTATCTTTTATTTATAAAAAAAATATGTATATAATGTCATCTATACATTTTTCGAAATAAGAATCTTGATTTCGTGTGTTTGTTATGTTTATTTTCAGAACCTCCCTTTTCATGTACAACAAACGACAGTTGTACAGATGACAAAGCTTGTATATCTGAGAACTGTGTCGATCCTTGTCCTTTATCCAATTGTATAAAGGGGTGTGTAGTTGAAAATCACGTGCCTATTTGTACAGGTAAATATGATTTAGAAATAGTAAAAATATGTTACCTACTCAATACCTCACTACTAGATTACAAAATTAATATTTATGTTGCAGACAAGCAACAAAAAATAACTCTTATAATATATGACAGTTTCTCACATACCCGACAAGGTTTCCTAAAAGCAAACGGCATTTTACGTATATAATAAATGATAGTAAACATAGGCGTTGAAACACCAATGTTTATATGTTTCTTACTTTTTACTTATTACTATCGAAAGAAAACACCACTATTGTCTTAATACATAAATAAACAAATAAAACACGAAAATTAAAAAAATATACTTAAATATTAATGATTATGTAATTAAGGCAAACATTAACTAAATTAAGCATTGATATGTAATAGTAAAAAAAAAACTATATGTTCAATATTTTTTCAAATCACAAAAAAATCAATCATTAAAATTAAGGTATAATTATCATTCAATAATTGTGAAAAATTAATTATTTAAAAAAGCAATAATTGTATTTAAACTGTAATAAAACTGCGGATTGCTAATAGTTTTAATTTGTCTGTTGTAAAAGAAAGGTATATTATTATAATTTTGCATTTATATATAACTTTTATTTCACGTGTTTTTTACGGTGAGTGAAGTGCAGATAGTTTGTACCAGGTCAGGCTAGTACATTTTTTGTGCGACTGTGTAGAGTGGCATAGTGGTGTAGGTCAACCTAACAAATGTTTGGAATAGTGATAGATGAAATGGGATTTTGAGGGATCATTTTCCTTTAAAGAAAAACAGTATTTTTACATTATTTTGTTATACAGGGTGTCCCGTAAGTAACCAGCCAAACTTCTGGAGGTCATTCCTTAGGTTAAAACAAACAAAAAATGTCATGTGTACAAATCGTCTATCTCACTCCATTATCCGGCTATCTGTCTGTATGTGTTTTTTACTAAAAACTTAATATCTCAAAGGTTATTTAAGATAAAACCATGAATATTGGTATGAATGTTGATCTTTATAGTATCCATATACTATTTAAATTTCATTTTTTTACAACAATATTTTTCAAAATGGCGGCCATTTTAAATTTTTAAAGCCAACTATCTTAATAACCTTAAATTTTACTAAAAACTTGTAAGTTACAAACAATTTTACGAATTTATTTCTATAAATAATTATATAAAAAGTTTTAAGATTGAACAACTAATAATTGAGAAATTACAATTTTTATCAAAATTGAAAACTAAAGTTTTCAATTTTATTAATATCAAGTATATTTTTATTTGATAAAAATTGTAATTTCTCAGTTAATAGTTGTTCAATCTTAAAACTTTTTATATAATTATTTATAAAAATAAATTCTTAAAATGTTTTGTAACTTACAAGTTTTTAGTTAAATTTAAGGTTATTAAGATATTTGGCTTTAAACATTTAAAATGGCCGCCATTTTGAAAAATATTTTTGTAAAAAAATGAAATTTAAATGGTATATGGATACTGTAAAGGTCAACATTTATACCAATTTTCATGGTTTTATCTTAAATAACCTTTGAGATATTAAGTTTTTAGTAAAAAACACATACAGACAGATAGCCGGATAATGGAGCGAGATAGACGATTTGTACACATGACATTTTTTGTTTGTTTTAACCCAAGGAATGACCTCCAGAAATTTGGCTGGTTTCTTACGGGACACCCTGTATAATTGCTACTTTTAATTATATGAAACGAAGGGGGGCATGTTTAATTTAATCTACGGTATGATATTAAGGTAATTTGGACACCATTTGTTGGTAAAATTTCTATTCTTAGTAAATTATTATTTATTCCTAGTCATAATATTACAAATATATGTTATGTTTCTATTCCTATAACTTAAGTTTTTATTAATTTGTAGGTCTTATTTGAATATTGTGTAAACATTCTTTATGTTAATTATTGCATCACTACATTTTTTTATGAGGTTGACTGGAAGAGAGCACTTACAGTCCTAATTTTGCATTATTAAAGACTATACATGTATCCATCAAGTGAGCCAGGGTTAGTAGTGATAAAATTTTACTTACTGTGACGGCCAGAGCACCAATTGTTAGATCAAATTGAACTCCGCTGAATTATTTTCCCTTGCACCAGAGAGCAATAAAATAATAGAATAATAAATAATAAAAGCATTGGTAGGATGAGAAAGACTCACCAGACGGATATAGTGTCCAGTATGAGGAATTAAGGTGATGGGATTTCTGTTTATTCTATTTCTTACATTTTACTTATAACTAAAAGAGAAGGACACGCATTTATGGCTATCACACTTACAATTAAAGTAACGAAAAAAGAACGATGTTTAAGTTATAGGTACTATTTACTTAGTATTATGGCTTATAATAACCAAATTGAACATAAAATAAAAAGTATCAACATAAAAAATTAATTGAAATAATATATTATATTAAAAGTACTAGATATTTATTCACAAAGTATTTTTCGCTTCTCATTAAATATATTATAATAGTTAATATTCATTAAATATGAATTTTTATGTTTTGAATTTTTTTTATTCCCTCTATGTATTTTAATTATTATATATACATATTAAATTTGTCAATACATTTTTCAAAATAAAACTCTTCATTTCGTATGTTTGTTATGTTAATTTTCAGAACCTCCGGTTTCGTGTACAACAAACGACAGTTGTGAAGCAGACAAAGCTTGTATATCTGGGAAGTGTGTCGATCCTTGTCCCATTTCCAATTGCAAAAAGGGGTGTGTACTTGAAAACCACGTGCCTATTTGTACAGGTAAAGATGATTTAGAAACAGTAAAAATATGTTACCAACTATATTGCTCCTTACTGGAACAAAATAATAAATATTTTTGTTGTAGACACGCATCAAAATATAATTACTGTTTTATAATATATGATAGTTTATTACATACTCGCTAAGGTTTCCATAAGGCAACAGTATTCTACATATTGAAAAACTGAAACTAACCACAGGCATTGATACACCGATGTTTATAATATGGGTTTATTTTTTCCTAACGACTAGCTGAAGAAAACACCACTTTTGTTTATTTACATTTATAACTAAAAAAAGTGAAAAAGGAAAAATAAACATAAATATTAATCAATGTAACTAAGGGAAACAACAACTAAATTAAGCATTGTTAAGTGATAGTAAAAAAACTGTACGTAAAACATTGTTTAAATCCGCAAATAATTCAATCATTAAAAAATATGTATACCTACTTATAATTAAATAACAGTTATAAATTGATAAATAAAAACAACTTTTACTGTATTAAGATTTAAGTATAATTGTTGACTCACAATTGTTAAACTGTCCGTTGTAAAATAAACATATATTTTTATTATTTTTAGTTTTTTTACGTTTGTTTTGAGGAATTCAGTGAAGCAAGTGCGGATAGTTTGTGTCAGGTCGAGCACAAAAAAAAAAAAAAAAAAAAAAAAAAAACATTTTCGGAATTGAGTTAGCTGAGATGGCATGTTCAGAGATCGGTTTTTCTTTTAACAAAAACTGTATTTTTCTTCAATGTAATACGTAATAGTAATTTATAAATTTATTGAAAGGTAACGAAGAGGGCATGTGGTATTTTTTTAAGTTCATTTGACACAATTTGTTAATAAAATTTATATTTTTAGTAAATTATTATTTATTCTTAGAATTTAATACTGTAATTAAATGTTATCTTCCTATTCTTTTAACTTTAGTTATAATTAATTTATATGTCATTTTAAAGACTTTTGTATAGCTTTAAATGTTAATAATTGCATCACTACACTTTCTTTTCTGGGGTTGAGTTGAAGAGAGAACTTTATATTCCTAATTGTGCTATGTTAAAGACTATACTTTATCCATCGTGTTAGCTAAGATTTCCGTACTGAAACAGCGTGTTAAACAGTGATAAAACTCAACTTACTGTGGCGAGGTAGTGCGCCAGTATTGTTGGATCGAATGGCACTCTAACTACTTATTTTCCCTTGCACCAGAGAAAAAAAGCACTAGTAAGATGAGAAGGACTCACCCGACGTAAATGGTATCCAGTGTGAGGAATGGAAAGTGACGGGATTTGTGTTCAATTATACTTCTTACATTTTACTCATAACTAGAGGAAAAGGAAACGTGTTTTTGTTTATTACCCTTACAATTAACGTAACGAAAAAAAGAAGGAACATTTAAGTAATAGCTATTATTGACTATGGCTTATAATAACTAAATTAAACATTGACATAACAAAAAAATTAACATAAAAACTACAACCGTTTTTAAATCTTATTAAATAAGGTAAGTACTAGATATATTATTACAAAATAATTTATGCTTGTCATTAAATATCACCAAACAGTATATATACATTAAATATTAAATCTTTGTTATATTTTGAATATTTTTCCCTCGATTTATTTTATTTATTAAAAATATTGATATAATCTCGTTAATACATTTTTCTAAATACAAATCTTGATTTCGTGAGTTTGTTATGTTTATTTTCAGAACCTCCAGTTGCATGTACAACAAACGACAGTTGTAAAGATGACAAAGCTTGTATATCTGAGAAGTGTGTCGATCCTTGTCCCTTATCCAATTGTAAAAAGTGGTGTGTAGTTGAAAAACACGTGCCTATATGTAAAGGTAAAAACGATTTATAAATATTAAAAATATATTACCAACTATATTGTTTTTTACTAGAATAAAAATATGAATATTTATGTTGCAGACACACAACAAAATATTACATTTTATTACTTACTCGTCAAGATTAACTCGGCAGAGGCATTGTTCATAAGACCACTATTGTCTTTATACATAAATAAACAAATAAAACACGAAAATTAAAAAAATATACTTAAATATTAATGATTATGTAATTAAGGCAAACATTAACTAAATTAAGCATTGATATGTAATAGTAAAAAAAAACTATATGTTCAATATTTTTTCAAATCACAAAAAAATCAATCATTAAAATTAAGGTATAATTATCATTCAATAATTGTGAAAAATTAATTATTTAAAAAAGCAATAATTGTATTTAAACTGTAATAAAACTGCGGATTGCTAATAGTTTTAATTTGTCTGTTGTAAAAGAAAGGTATATTATTATAATTTTGCATTTATATATAACTTTTATTTCACGTGTTTTTTACGGTGAGTGAAGTGCAGATAGTTTGTACCAGGTCAGGCTAGTACATTTTTTGTGCGACTGTGTAGAGTGGCATAGTGGTGTAGGTCAACCTAACAAATGTTCGGAATAGTGATAGATGAAATGGGATTTTGAGGGATCATTTTCCTTTAAAGAAAAACAGTATTTTTACATTATTTTGTTATACAGGGTGTCCCGTAAGTAACCAGCCAAACTTCTGGAGGTCATTCCTTAGGTTAAAACAAACAAAAAATGTCATGTGTACAAATCGTCTATCTCACTCCATTATCCGGCTATCTGTCTGTATGTGTTTTTTACTAAAAACTTAATATCTCAAAGGTTATTTAAGATAAAACCATGAATATTGGTATGAATGTTGATCTTTATAGTATCCATATACTATTTAAATTTCATTTTTTTACAACAATATTTTTCAAAATGGCGGCCATTTTAAATTTTTAAAGCCAACTATCTTAATAACCTTAAATTTTACTAAAAACTTGTAAGTTACAAACAATTTTACGAATTTATTTCTATAAATAATTATATAAAAAGTTTTAAGATTGAACAACTAATAATTGAGAAATTACAATTTTTATCAAAATTGAAAACTAAAGTTTTCAATTTTATTAATATCAAGTATATTTTTATTTGATAAAAATTGTAATTTCTCAGTTAATAGTTGTTCAATCTTAAAACTTTTTGTATAATTATTTATAAAAATAAATTCTTAAAATGTTTTGTAACTTACAAGTTTTTAGTTAAATTTAAGGTTATTAAGATATTTGGCTTTAAACATTTAAAATGGCCGCCATTTTGAAAAATATTTTTGTAAAAAAATTAAATTTAAATGGTATATGGATACTGTAAAGGTCAACATTTATACCAATTTTCATGGTTTTATCTTAAATAACCTTTGAGATATTAAGTTTTTAGTAAAAAACACATACAGACAGATAGCCGGATAATGGAGCGAGATAGACGATTTGTACACATGACATTTTTTGTTTGTTTTAACCCAAGGAATGACCTCCAGAAATTTGGCTGGTTTCTTACGGGACACCCTGTATAATTGCTACTTTTAATTATATGAAACGAAGGGGGGCATGTTTAATTTAATCTACGGTATGATATTAAGGTAATTTGGACACCATTTGTTGGTAAAATTTCTATTCTTAGTAAATTATTATTTATTCCTAGTCATAATATTACAAATATATGTTATGTTTCTATTCCTATAACTTAAGTTTTTATTAATTTGTAGGTCTTATTTGAATATTGTGTAAACATTCTTTATGTTAATTATTGCATCACTACATTTTTTTATGAGGTTGACTGGAAGAGAGCACTTACAGTCCTAATTTTGCATTATTAAAGACTATACATGTATCCATCAAGTGAGCCAGGGTTAGTAGTGATAAAATTTTACTTACTGTGACGGCCAGAGCACCAATTGTTAGATCAAATTGAACTCCGCTGAATTATTTTCCCTTGCACCAGAGAGCAATAAAATAATAGAATAATAAATAATAAAAGCATTGGTAGGATGAGAAAGACTCACCAGACGGATATAGTGTCCAGTATGAGGAATTAAGGTGATGGGATTTCTGTTTATTCTATTTCTTACATTTTACTTATAACTAAAAGAGAAGGACACGCATTTATGGCTATCACACTTACAATTAAAGTAACGAAAAAAGAACGATGTTTAAGTTATAGGTACTATTTACTTAGTATTATGGCTTATAATAACCAAATTGAACATAAAATAAAAAGTATCAACATAAAAAATTAATTGAAATAATATATTATATTAAAAGTACTAGATATTTATTCACAAAGTATTTTTCGCTTCTCATTAAATATATTATAATAGTTAATATTCATTAAATATGAATTCTTATGTTTTGAATTTTTTTATTCCCTCTATGTATTTTAATTATTATATATACATATTAAATTTGTCAATACATTTTTCAAAATAAAACTCTTCATTTCGTATGTTTGTTATGTTAATTTTCAGAACCTCCGGTGTCGTGTACAACAAACGACAGTTGTGAAGCAGACAAAGCTTGTATATCTGGGAAGTGTGTCGATCCTTGTCCCATTTCCAATTGCAAAAAGGGGTGTGTACTTGAAAACCACGTGCCTATTTGTACAGGTAAAGATGATTTAGAAACAGTAAAAATATGTTACCAACTATATTGCTCCTTACTGGAACAAAATAATAAATATTTTTGTTGTAGACACGCATCAAAATATAATTACTGTTTTATAATATATGATAGTTTATTACATACTCGCTAAGGTTTCCATAAGGCAACAGTATTCTACATATTGAAAAACTGAAACTAACCACAGGCATTGATACACCGATGTTTATAATATGGGTTTATTTTTTCCTAACGACTAGCTGAAGAAAACACCACTTTTGTTTATTTACATTTATAACTAAAAAAAGTGAAAAAGGAAAAATAAACATAAATATTAATCAATGTAACTAAGGGAAACAACAACTAAATTAAGCATTGTTAAGTGATAGTAAAAAAACTGTACGTAAAACATTGTTTAAATCCGCAAATAATTCAATCATTAAAAAATATGTATACCTACTTATAATTAAATAACAGTTATAAATTGATAAATAAAAACAACTTTCACTGTATTAAGATTTAAGTATAATTGTTGACTCACAATTGTTAAACTGTCCGTTGTAAAATAAACATATATTTTTATTATTTTTAGTTTTTTTACGTTTGTTTTGAGGAATTCAGTGAAGCAAGTGCGGATAGTTTGTGTCAGGTCGAGCACAAAAAAAAAAAAAAAAAAAAAAAAAAAAACATTTTCGGAATTGAGTTAGCTGAGATGGCATGTTCAGAGATCGGTTTTTCTTTTAACAAAAACTGTATTTTTCTTCAATGTAATACGTAATAGTAATTTATAAATTTATTGAAAGGTAACGAAGAGGGCATGTGGTATTTTTTTAAGTTCATTTGACACAATTTGTTAATAAAATTTATATTTTTAGTAAATTATTATTTATTCTTAGAATTTAATACTGTAATTAAATGTTATCTTCCTATTCTTTTAACTTTAGTTATAATTAATTTATATGTCATTTTAAAGACTTTTGTATAGCTTTAAATGTTAATAATTGCATCACTACACTTTCTTTTCTGGGGTTGAGTTGAAGAGAGAACTTTATATTCCTAATTGTGCTATGTTAAAGACTATACTTTATCCATCGTGTTAGCTAAGATTTCCGTACTGAAACAGCGTGTTAAACAGTGATAAAACTCAACTTACTGTGGCGAGGTAGTGCGCCAGTATTGTTGGATCGAATGGCACTCTAACTACTTATTTTCCCTTGCACCAGAGAAAAAAAGCACTAGTAAAATGAGTAGGACTCACCCGACGTAAATGGTATCCGGTATGAGGAATGGAAAGTGACGGGATTTGTGTTCTATTATATTTCTTACATTTTACTCATAACTAGAGGAAAAGGAAACGTGTTTTTGTTTATTACCTTCA